>BHFT01019177.1:0-38805 GCA_004320025.1 Laticauda laticaudata
TGTTGTCCCAATAGCCGCAGCCGTTGGCCTTCTCCAACCAGGCGGGCGCGCCCGAGGCGGTGGGCGACGGCAGAAGCAGCAGCCCCGGCGGCGGCGGCGGCGGCGGCGGTCCCGTCAGCGAGGCGGCCAGGGTCTCCGGGGCGTCCCCGCCGGCCTTCTCCGCCACTTGCTGAGGAGACGGCGGCGGCGGCGAGTGCTGCTTCCCGAGCGCCACGGCGGAGAAGAGGACAGAGCCGCCCGCCAAGCCGCAGGCCGCGGCAGCCGAGAGAGTGACAACCCGCCGGAACGCCATGTCGCCAGCGGGCTGCGTGAGGGACGGCCGCGCGACCAACCTTTTCCCGCCGCGAACGGGGCGCGGCGCGGGACAAAATGCCTCGGCGCCAGCGAGGGACAGGCGTCGGGGGCGGGGCCCGGCGGCGAAGGGCGTCCACCATTGGATGGCTCTAGGGGAGGGGGCAAGATCGGTCAGGAGGGGGCGGGGACTTGATGGTGGGCGTGGCCGAAGGAGCGGCTTCGGCTGACAGCGGAGCGGAGGGGACGGAGCCTCCCTGGAAGGAGAAGATCCCTCCGCCGAAGACTCGTTGCGCCGTCCCGCAATCCCTCCGCTCCGAAGAAGGAACTATTTTTGAGTAGGAAAACCAGCATAGCATCTCCGAGTCTGGTGGATTCCTGCACCCATCATCCACAGTCAAGGCCGGAGGGGAAATGAATGGAGCGGTAGCCTAAGACGGGAGGCACCACGTTGCTCCATGGGTCATTACCTGGCAAGAGTGCTCCCCTCCCACCCTAATGCGTTGGGCTTCCCCTTCCATGGTGCTTTGCTATGGACCAGGATGATGGGAGGGTGTAGTTCTTTCTGCTTCCCTAAGAATGTGTCTACTCTTACGGCAGTGCTTCTCAATCTTAACAACTTGAAGAGGGGTGGACTTCAACTTCCAGAATTCCCTAGTCGACACAGAGAATTCTGGCAATTGAAGTCCATGGATTCTGGCTGGGGAATTCTGGGAGTTGAAGTCCACTCCTCTTAAAGATGCTGAGATTGAGAAACAGTGGCATAAACTCTCCGAATCATTGGAATGGATGGAGAGAAGCAGCTTTAGAGAGAGAAAAATGCCCACCCAGAGAAGCATTAAATATGAGGATAAATGACTTGGTTAATTGTCAATTGCGCCAGCAAAATGGACATCTAATTTCTAACCTTGCCAAATGATGTGGTTTTATATCTGCATAACCGCATAGATCCCTTCAAAATGTTGTGTGGATGCTGACGAGAGAACCTTCCAACTGTCATTTGATTTGAGCCTTTTTTGCAACTGGTTTCCATCCGAACTGTCAAAAATCCACAATGACTTGACTGGCAGCAAGGCTGATATTTTGGTACAAATAACAGGCAATTCCATTTTGTAGCAGCAGGGCATATGGAATTGGGATTTAAAATAGAACCATTTAGATGTGAGAGATAATTGCAAAAAAAAAAAAAAAAAACNAAAAAAAAAAAAAGACCAATTTAGGACAAGCTTGTCCAAATATTTCTTTTTTAATACACAATTCACTGGCACGAAGCAAGTGACACCATATTGTGTTTAATTCACATTCTTCGGAGGGATTTCCCAATTTTCCATATTGTTTGGGGAAAGAGGTCCAGAAACTAAGGCAACTTGAGGTTTTATGAACGATGAAAGTCTGTTTTGTACCATCCATTGTCCACAATTTTTTCCACATTATTGCTCTCCATAAAAAGTGGAGCTAACCCTGAGTTGGCAACATCTTCAGAGACCCTTCTTTCAATAAAGTTCATTTTAATTTATATTCAAAAGGTCAGAAAGCAGAACAAGGTGGCTTTTTCTCCAGTTCTGTTTCATGGTTTTCCCTTTCCGTCCTCTTAATTTTTCAGATCTTTAGGGATGGAGTCAGAATTTGACTGAGGCCCACTGAATCTGTAGATCTGGAGATGAAATCTTCTCCAAAATGTGATGATGATGGACCACCTCTGTTAAAATAACTGCATATATACTACAGTCTTGTATATTGTATAGTACAATACAATACCATCAGCTTTTCATAGGGCAATGCCCTGGAGCCTCTGGTAAAAACAAAATGGTCCTTTTAAGGTGTAAATATTATGAGCCAGCTGCATTCTCCATTAATTCAATTCCTAATTACTTGGCAGTTCCAACCAATATTATTTGGATGCTTTTCTTAATACCTTTTAAATTGATAAATGTTATATCTTGCCATAAGGCAATGTTAGCCTTGCCAATAGAAATATCCCAAGTAATAAATTGTTAAGACTAATTCTTATATTTTGAGACTGTAATAAACTCTGTATTGATATTGGACTGTTCTTTCTATCTACCTATCTATCTTTCTATCTATCTATATCTAACTATCTAAGCTCTAGCCCTCTCATCTCTATTTCTTTCTCAATCTCTCTCACCTACCATCTATCAATCAATTTCTATCATCTATCTCTGTCTTTCTCAATCTCTCTTGTGTGCTTATCTACAATTTATCGATCTAGATATCTATCTATATCCTATCTATCTATCTATCTATCTGTCTGTCTATCTATCTCTATTTTTTATTTATCAACTTTCTCTCTCTCTCTCTCTCTCTCTCCACACACACACACACACACCTTAACTTCCTTACTAGTTAGCCCACAACTAATGACATTCTCTATCTTTTTTGTTTGCCTAGGTCTTTGATGTCCTTGTAGAGTCTTGAAGCATTCTACAGAATCAAAGTTGATGTCTTTTGTTTCATTTCCAGCACATCAAAACACCACCATTGATTTATTCAAGTTGAAAGAAGCTTAGCCATTGTGATGAATCAGGCTGGCAAGAAAGCTAGTGATGTTAAGGTGGTTTATCCACAAGCCATCAAGGATGCTTAGATGTCTACATTAGACAGAAGGATGATTGATTCATTGATTCAGCCTCCCTCCATTTGCTCCTTCTGTCTAAGACCAACTGCCTTCCTAGACCATCCCTTTTCTTCGTTCTCTTAAATGGGTTGGAATGAGAAGGATTCCCAAGTTTGTCATTCCAGGATGCCAAATAAAAATCTGAAGCACTCCAGATTTGGACAAGGCAGCAAATTTGTGGTGTTGAGATGATGGTAGTGATAGATCTTTCTTCCAACATTTCAGAATTTCCCAACCTAGGCATTCAAAACTGAACATCCTTCCCCTTGCCCCCACCCAGCAACGGTGCGATTCAGCAGCCAAAGAAGGAAACAGTAAGGAAGCCACCTTCAAACCCGGATTGAAAAATATATACATATGTATTGAGACTAAAGCGACAGAGATGAGAATTACAGAGACAAGTTTCACGAAGCCTGCACAGATTACATTCCAAACAGTTTTTGAGATAGGAGAACAGGTGAATACAAGACTGTTTTAGGAGGTCTCTCCAAGGACAAGGTCCTCAAACTGTGATTTTAATAGCAACCCCTCTCTCTCTCTCTCTCTCTCTCTCTCTCTCTCTCTCTCTCTCTCTCCCTAATTCCAGGCTTGGGTGCAGGACCAATCCACAATATTGTGGCCCCTGTTTGAGCTTTCGTCTGTAAGACCGTGATCCTCACCAAGAGGGTCTCGCTTATAGAGCCCCCCCTCTCTCTGTTGTACAAATACGATGAGCAAATATTTACAAAACCTTGGGTATGCTTTTCTTATTTTCTTTTATTTAAGCAGACCCACTTGGCTGCATATCAGGGTTTTTTTTTTCAATGTTAAAGCATACATCTGCATAGTTTTGTCTGTGTGTTTGTGTTTGTGTGTGTGTGTGTGTGTTGAACTTTACCAGCTGTTCCCACAATTATATATATACATCCCTAAGGAATCCTCTGTGAGCTATCCCTGTGTCTTTGATGCTTGGGTGTGTGTGTGTGTATGTGTTTTAACTGCAAGGGGTAAAGTCTATTATTAAACCCAAGCAGAAACAGAGCAGTGTCTGGTTTTCTCCACTCTGCCCTCTGTTGCTTATTCAAAGAAGTAAAACATTAAGGCTTCAAGTTAAGAAAAAGAAAGAGAAAAAAAACCAAACTAAACTGTAAACTTATTCTTCTGTTTGCTCTTGCAAATATAAAAAAAAAACACCGAAAATGCCAGATATGCATATATATATATAATTCAGTTTTGTTCGGTATTTTCCCACATCATTATAGTTGTGCTTTTAAAGTTATAGCAATGTTTCGGCAGAATCTCACACAGCAAACTCCAAGACCAGTAAACACAGACCAAGACTCCCAACCAATCAGGATGAAGAAAAAAATCATTCTGGCTCAGCAGTAGGCTAGCCCCAAATTTAAAACTGAAACAACTATAAAAGTTTGACTCACAGACGAACCAGGTATACAATACAGAAGCTTGATGATGGCAGATGAGATTCTGCCGAAACGTTGCTACAACTTTAAAAGCATATATATATATATACATATATATATATATATATATATATGTTTGTATGTATGTATGTATATGTATGTGTGAACAACATATATGTGAACAGTTACCTTAGAAAACAAACCTCAGAAAACATATATATATATATACATATATATATATACACACACACACACACACACATATACAGATACATACACACACATACACACACACACACAAGGATTGCAAAAAAGTAAACCTGCAGTTTGATGGAAATAAAATAAGCATATTAGTTAAAAGAAAGCAAAGTGTAACAGTTGATGGATGAGATGAAGAAGTTGACCCCATGCTTGGGTGAGAAAGCTTTCAAGAGTTCAAGCTGAACTCGTAAGTGATTACGTGGGCATGTCCATGTTGTCCCTCTGGACAACAACACAGAAATTATCTTCTGTGGCCATCTTCTTTTGAGATAATGTGAGTGTACACCTTGTCTACGCTCCAGACATTTCCTGATGAGAACAAGGCCTGAGTCTATTGTGGTGGAATGTAGTCTGGATTCCCAGGAAGGAGGTGCCACATTCCAGAGACAGTGAAGTTTAGACAATTTGATTAGGGAGGAGAGAATTAAGACCGCTTCTCCTTAGCAATTCTCAAAAGTATATCTACAATGATGCAAAGCTATTTAGTCTATTTTAAATGCAGACTTCAAAGAAAAGACAAAAGAGAAAAGCACAGCTTCATAACACTATTAATGCAAAAGGTAAATTTTCCCCATCAATGGAAGCTCATACCTGTTGCAATTTTTGTGCACCTGGATCAATTTTATATCTTTAGCCTGATGAGACACATCTCTTGTGCCTTTGCCTTCTTTATCGGGCCTTGCTGGAGCTAAATCAACCTGGCTAAGATAAATAACCACTTTTAGGTCCACACCACCCTTCGGCATACAAATCTGGAATGCATTTACTGGTAGAGAGGAACTATTTGATCAGTGTGGTGAGCGTCCAGGTGTGCCACTTTTCTTCATCTTTAGAAGAAGAAGAAAAAATCTGATGCCATGGACCTCATAGAATTCAGCCCTGACCTGAGTTTTAATTTTTACCATTCGGCATTTTCTCACCAAAATTAAAAGGGAGAAAACAAATTAAATCAGAGGGAGGGAGAGAAAAGGAGACAGAGGGGGAGAAAGAGGGGGGAGAGAGAGACAGAGAGAGAAAAACAGGTGGGGAGGGAGGGAGGGGGAGAAAGGGAGGGAGAGAGACAGAGAGGAAAAGAGAGACAGGTGGGAAGGGAGGGAGGGAAAGAGAGGTGGGGAGGGAGGAGAGAGAGGGGGAGGGAGGGAGGGAGAAAAAGACAGGTAGAGTGAGGGAGGAGAGACACAGAGAAAGTGAGTGACAGAGAGAAAAAAACAGGTAAAGGGAGGGGGGAGAGAGAGACAGAGAGAGTGAGTGACAGAAAGATAGACAGAGAGGTAGAGGGAGGGAGAAGAAAGAGACAGAGAGATCAATGCACATTAGCAACTGAGTGGTTTCACAACTGGAAATGACCTGTATGCATCCCAGCAAAACATCCGCTCAGTTACACACGTGTGTGTTTGTGTGTGTGTGTGTCTATGTATGTGCTTGCTTCAAACTATCCGCCCTTTAGCTTTGATTTCAGAGGCACTACAGAAAGATCCATGTGCTTCTCTGATCATATAGCCTTATTCACACTCCAAACCAGGTAGGCATATTTCTTGTGGTAATGAGGCTTTCGCGAGCTTTGCAAATTTCAACAGAAAAAAAAAAATCACCTGATCTCTGCTTACTAAAGTCTTACAGTCATCTGCTAAATTTCATATTTCCCTGAATATGCCCCTGTGTTCCTTAGTTGCTTCCCTCCCCCTAAAATGGCTTGGGAACTTTCAAAATGTGCGTTCATTTCACAGATGCAAACCGTCTTTCCTCTAGTCTAGTCTCCTCTAGTCTGAACTTGGTCCCTGTTTAATGGGAGATTACAGAATTACAGAATAACAGAGTTGTAAGAGATCTCGGAGGTCTTCAAGTCCAACTCCTTGGGCAAAGGGCTGTCCAGCCTCTTCTTTAAAAAAGTCCCAGTGATGGACATTTTTTTCCAACTGGCAACTGGAGTTTGTTTTTTTCTTGAAGAGGTTTCGCTTCTCATCCAAGAAGCTTCTTCATTTCTGACTGTAATCAGTACTGAGGAAGCTTCTTGGATGAGAAGTGAAACCTCTTCAAGGAAAAACTAAGTCCAATTGCCTTTTGAAAAATCATCTTTGGAACAACCATGACTTGGAAGACTGAGAATCTCCTTAGAATTCCAGTGATGGAGCACCCACTTTTTCTGGAGGCAAGGAGTTCCACTGATTGTTCTTTCAGAAAATTTATCCTTAGTTCTTGGTTGCTTCTCTCCTTGATTAGTTTCCATTGATTACTCCTTGTACTGCCTTCAGGTGCTTTGGAAAATAGGTTGACCTATTTCCCTTCTTTGTGGTAGTCCTTCAAATATCAGAAGACTACTATCATGTCAACCCTAGTCCTTCTCCTTGTTAGACTAGACATTCCCAGTTCCAACAAAGGGAAGATGTTCATATAAAAGGAAAGAGAAGCTAGAAAAGAGAAATGGAGAGGGATAGAAATAAATTTTGCTTCAATTCACTAAATATGAAACTGAAAATTAAAGCCAGCAAATGTAAATGGCTTCCCCTCCTGCATAATAATTTCCACTTTTGCATTTCAGTAAAAATTCAGTAACAACATTTGGAGGGAAGCTCTGATTTAAATGCAGACTTTGGGTTTGGTCATGGATAAATTATTCCATGCTAATCTATATTAGACGCACCTCTTTAGAAATGTTATATCAGTTTTGGATGCCATGCTGTTAAAAAGAATTGAATCAAATTGACATAGATTCAAAGAAGGAAAATAAGGATGACTGGGGAACCAGACAGAGGCTGTCAAGCTATTTTCCAAAGCACGTGAAAGCCAGACAAGGAATAATGGATGGAAACTAAACAAGGAGAGATTCAACCTGGAAATAAGGAAGAATTTTCTGACAATGAGAGCAAACAACCAATGGAACAAAAGTTGCCTTCGGAAGTTGTGGGAGCTTCATCACTTGAGACTTTCAAGAAGAGATTGGGTTGCCATTTGTCAGAAATGGTGTAGGGTCCCCTGCTTGCGTGAGGTGGGGTTTGACTAGATGACCTGCAAGGTCCCTTCCAATTCCGTTAATCTGTTACAAGAAGTTTAGGTCAGCTTTGAGAAGACCTGGAGGTTCTCCCACAGAAAATGAACCAGATCTGTTCTCTTTCATCCAATAATGGAAGATATGAGATAATAGATTTAAAGTCGCAAGAAGGATGGTCCCAGTTAAATTTTAGGAAATTATGACCAAGAAATTGGTGGGTTCAAGATGAACACTTTGGGAAGTTTCAATTTGCATCCCAACACTGAGCAGGTGGATGAAATCCATGGCTTCCATTTCAATAATTCTGTGCTTCTATCGTGAGTAAACATTTGGGAAGCTGTCAGTTCATTACATCTCGTGGTTATCTGGGTAAGGAAGACAGGCCAAGAGAAAAATCTCCCTGGACAAAAGAAAGTTTTCTTCAATAGATATAGCGTTCTGAGACCATTATGGGCAACCTGGAATGAAAATAGCTTACGAGAAGATAGAAAAATATAGCCACACCCTAAAACAGTTGGTTAAAAATAAATCCAAAGGAGTGACTTGAAATATATCTTCTCAAGGATTTCCTGAAAACTGTTTTAATCGCTTTGGAGTGCCATCCCTGGAGTGGCGAAGTTATCATTTTGGTGGCGGTGTTGGTTTATTATTCATTGGGGAATTTGGAATGAGTGTCTGTTGGTTTTTACTCTGTGTACTAACAAACAGTTCTCGACGTACGGCCACAACAGAGCCCCCAATTTTTGCCACTAAGTGAGACAGTTGTGAAGTGAGTTTTATCCCCCGTTTTATGACCTTTCTTGCCACAAGTTGTTAAGTGAAATCAAGTTAGGAACAGGGTGGTTAAGTTACTCTGGCTTCCCCATTGATTTTGTTCACCAGAAGGAGCACATGATTCCAGGACACTGCAACCATCATAAATACAAGTCAGTTGCCAAGTGCCTGGATTTTTGGCCATGTGACCCTGGGGGTGCTACAAAGGTCACTAAGTGTGAAAAATGGGCATCAGCCACTTTTTTTCAAAGTCGCCGTTGTAACTTTGACCGAACACTAAAAGAACTGCTGTAAATTGAAGATTATCTGTATACGTTTTGAGGATTCCCATGCAAAATAACCTATGCTGGAGAGACAACGCTGGTCAGCTTCTGTTGGAGAAAGATCTACAATTCTCACTTCTTAAAATACAGTTTTGTTTTGCTTGTCATGGAGGAAAGAGATGCAACCATTTGGTTCCCGGATCTGGTTCTCACATGAGAACATTGTCCCTCTTTCCAGAACAAACCGCAACTCGTATCCAAGTGATTGGAACTACAACATTTGCATTAAGGTGGTGGGATTCAAAAAGTTTTACCACTGGTTTGGTAGGCATGGCTTGGTGGGCTCCAGAGGTGGGATTAAAATTTTTAACAATCAGTTCTGTGGGCGTGGCTTAGGTGGTGGTCATGGCTTGGTGGTCATGTGACTGGGTGGGCGTGGCTTGGGCATCATGTTATTGACTGGGCGTGGCCTACTCAATATCACTCACATCGAGGCATACATCTCCTTGCCAGGACTCTCATGACTGTGGGGATGCTGCAACAATGGTAAGTGTGAAAAATGGTCATAAGTCACTTTTTTCAGTGCCATTGTAACTTTGAATGGTCCCTCCACACAAGCAAAGTACTAGCAAAGGAGGGGAAAAAACTCTAGAGAAGTTCCAGAGACAGGAAGTCTAGTCCTGCCAAGAATGTAATAAGGGTTAATGAAGAGGCAGTTTCTGTAAGCAACACCAGAATGTTTCCTTCCTGCCTTCCTTACAGGATTAGGCCAGGAATTTCTTCGGACAACCGGTTCTCCAAACTGCTTAGAATGTTAACAGTCGGTTCTAGAGAATAGGTGGGAACTGGTAGAATCCCACCCCTGGTGGGCATGCTTCACATGCGTGCACACATTTTGCTTGCATGCATGCGCCACACACACACTTTTGCGCAGGTGCAGGGGCATTTTAACTCACCTCTTGCAAGCCTGCACTCTCCCGGTTGCTTCAGAAGCAGAGGATAAAGGTGAGTTTGGGAGCCTGGAGAGGCAGGTGAACCCAACAGAAGAGCAGTGAAGAGAACTGGTTCAGTCTCTGTGGCTCATCACCATGCTGGTTCAGCCGAACTGGGCCAAACCAGGCCGAACGGTAGAATACTCCCACTGGATCCATCTACTTCCTCCCCGTCTTCCTGGTTCTTCCAGGCCATACACACAGATGCACCAAATTTGGCAGAAAAAAAAAAAAGGGGGGGGGGAAAAAAACAACAACCCCAANCCCACAACATTTTTAACACTGGGATCTTTTGCAGCATTCAGTCTTGAAAGGCAGTCACCCAACTTGATATTATTATTATAGATATATGTATAAAAAGAATTATTTAAGGCCATTATGCTAAGTATCGGCATTCTAAATATACTACTATTTTCTGCTTGTTTTCTAAACTGAAACATGAGATTAATTTACACTGAAAGGGAGAGTCAGAACGAGAAAGGGAAGACTTCCTAATTTCGAGGAGAAATAGTTAGAGTTTTTGTAAACAGTTTTTATAGAGCACTTTTCTTTCACAAATTCTCTTTCGGGTCAACTCTTAAACCCAAGCGATCAGCGGTCTGGCTGCCTCCCTGGATATTCAGTTTGTCCCATCTTCCAATAGGCCACCAACGTGTCTCCCGTAGATGTGCGTTCAGCTGACCGGCACACACTATCACACATGCGCACACGCATACACACAGACACACATCGCGAAATTCAACAGATCAAAGAAATACCTTGCGTCGAGATTATACACGCTGCACCAATGCAAGACAATTTAACACCATTTCACAGTCCCCAGGAGCAGGAGAGTTGGAAGGAGGATGTGGCTGTTTTAAAATCATAAGTTACCTTCTCAAATATTTTGATTTTGTTGTTGTTGTTGTTGTTTTTCCTTCAAAAGAAGGACATGGTTATTGGTAATGTTTGAAAACCTACCTAGAATTGTCCAAAGGGGGGGGGGGAACAAGTCATTTATTTGAGCAATTCTTCATGGGTCATTGTAGTTTCAGATACTTCAGCAGGTGGTAAGAAGATGGCTAGAAAACTGTCCCCATTCTTGGCTCAAAGGATGACATCTAAGAGACTGAACAAGACTCAAGTGGTGTCCATCAACCTTCCTTTGGTAGATTAGGATTCTTGTGAGTGCACGGTTATGCCAGTTTCCATATGCGCATGAATTTCCCACTCATCCTAACAGGAGGAAGAAGTATGTGTGGTCCAAAGCATGGACGCACACACCTGATGCCCTTCGGTCACCCCTGAAATGAATTAAGAAGACCTCCACAGCTAAGGAAATGGTTGAGGGCCCAGAAGACTTAGGTAGCACTTGCTTGCCTCAGACACAGGTTTTCTGAGATTTGTATAGATCACAGATGGGCTGGAAAGAAAAAACCAGAAACTTGTTGGGTTCCATCCTGTCTTCCTCATGAGTTCCATCCCTTCTTCATCTTGGTCTTCAACCAGCCTGGAGACTTGAAGCAAGGGTGGAGGAGAAAGCAACAAGATCTAAGGACAGGATGGGATGGACAAAGACAAACGCATAATGGTTTTTGCTGTTGTTTGATACAGCTGGCATTGTCAGTGGTAGGCGGGTCAGTTTGCCCAGGAAGTATCCAATGAGCTGTGCCAAGTGCATCATCCTTTGAAGAATAAGGCTACAGCCAGGCTTAACTGGCATAGGGGGACCTCCATGTTACCTTTTCAAGATGGTTGGGGGGAAAAAATCGTAAGTCCAGCCATGAAATAATACCGAGCAGTTGGTTTCCTCCTTCTGTTCCTCTTGGATCTTCACAGTATATATAGCTCCACAGATGGACTTTCCGGGAGTGTCTTATTTTCCCATAATTCTTACTCTTCTTTTGTTTACACTGAAATTTCATAAGTTGTTCCACCCACCCCAGAGACTTTCTTAACGTTTGAGTGTCTCGCTGGGCTCATAGGAGCTTGGACATTAGACGTTGAGCCTATTCGACCCTCGACTCTGGAAAGGCCCTTTGGCTGTCCATTGATTTTACTGTGGGGAGTCTTCAGTGGGACGTCCTCTCTGTGGCCGGAAGAAAGAGAAGGTCCAAAGTTAGACAGAAAACAAGGCAGCTTGTTAAGTAAATCACACCTGGTTTTGTGGCTCTTTTTTTGTTATGGTTGTTCAACAAACCACTTGCAGTTGTTAGCGCAGGTGGCTAGATTTTGCTTGGCAACACCGGAGGATTTGTTGGAAATACGAGATTCATCCATCATAGCAATTTGTCACAATTAGCACATTTCCCTGAAAATAAGACGGAGTCTTATATTAATTTTTGCCTCAAAAGATGCATTAGGGCTTATTTTCCAGTTCTAGATCTTATTTTCAGGGAAATATAGACTAAATGCATCCATCTGGCTGACAATCTTAACTGGGGCTTATTTTGGGAGGTAGAGCTTATATTAGAAGCAACCTGAAAAATCATGCTAGGGCTTATTTTCCAGTTGGGACTTATTTTCAGGGAAACATAGTAATGCAGCAAAATCTTTTGCATTACTACTCTTTTGCATTTTAGTATTTAATGACTATGGGCCCCACAGTTTAAGGATTGATTTATAGATATTATAGTACAGTTAGGTCATGCTAGGTGTTGCATGTCAAGTGTAATTGACAGATTGGATGCTAAATTGTGAGTTTAATGCCTACAAGTTGACCACCAAGCTCCAAGAGCACCAAGGACTCCACAGTCATTATCCTCTTCCTCCTCTACCTCTTCCTCTATTCTACAACCCCACCAATCCCTCCTAGCACTAATGATGTTACCCAATTTGGTAATGAAATGTCTGCAAGAAAACCACCAAGCTCAGAAGGCACCAAGGACCCCAAATGTTATTATCTACTTTTCTATTTTAGATATCTCTCTCTCTCTCTCTCAATAGAAAAGTAAATTTTCTACTTTTATTATATTTCTACTTTTTTATTTTATTATATTTTCTACTTTTTTATTATATATATATAATTAAGCAACCCATTTCACATCCTCCTTGGATCTAAGTGCCAAAATCTGAAACTTGATACTAATGTCTAGTAGCCAGACTTAAGTTATTTTACATGCAGTGTGCTTTCTAGTATGTTCCTCTTAAATATTGGATGAGTCCAGGGAATTACATCCTATTTCTGAGAAACAAACTAGATTATAATTTAGTCTTGGCTTAACTCTTATTTCCAGGTAATTTAATAAGTGCACATATACATTTTTGAGACCTTCTCCCACCAGCTGAAAAACCATCCAGAAATGTTAAAAATAATCCACAGGTTGAACTCTGCACCCCGTTTTCCCACGCACCACTGCAGCCATGCGAAAACTCTCCATACCTCACAGTGCCTATGGACTGGGCTTCGGTTAGCTCCATCGTGTTCACAAAGGAGATGGATTTTGGAGCCCCATATGAGGGAGACCGGGGGATCCCACTTGGAGATGAAGGAACTTGGTGGCTTGGCGATTTGTAGGAGCCGTTACTCATCCTGCCCTGCAGCGCCTGATGGGCTTGGATGTTGTTATTGGCTAGGTCTGCTTGGAGAGAAGGTGTGGAAGTCCTTGACACTCGGGTCATGGCGCTGGAGAGGGAAGAAACAGAGGTCTGCAAAGCTGGGTTGCGTGCACTGAAGCTGCTGTGGGGCATCAAATTGTCCCTGGAGCCGTATCTCAAGACTAAGCTACGGGGATCGTCCGAGAGCAGGCTGACTTGCTGAAGGCTGTAAGAACTTGGGGTGTCGTACACCCCTGAATCTGCAAACACGGAGTCTGGGTGAGAGTGCAGGAGCTTCTCCCTCTCCTCCATCTCCTTCCTTTCTTGAATGGATGCCATAATTGTTTTCGACAGGTTGTCGTAGCGGACTGGGGAGGGGTCTCGTGGGTGCTGGGTCGGCCCACCTTGCCCAGGGCTAAAGGTCTGGGGAGATGGGCGCTGGAGTTCCCTGCCCCGCAGATGACACATTTTGGCAGACAAATATGGTGAGTGGTATCCGACGGAGCCCACCGCAGCGTGCGCGATGCACCGCTTCCCGGCTGGGGAAATGGGGTTGAGCAAGCTGTCATAGGATAAGCTCCCATTCCTGTTGGAGAGGGAATTGGGGGCATAGATGCTTTTGTAGGGGGTGGAGGTTGTCCCTTCAGATTTCATGGGATGGAGGGGCAGTTTGTCGGGGCCTCTCCGGCCACCCGCTTTCAGGCTTAGGGATCTGGAGTTGGCAGCAAAAGAATCAGCTTGGAGCGGAGAAGACTGATAGGTCTTGTGAAGGGAACTCTTCCGATAATTGGGGAGCTCCATGCTGGGCTCAGATTGATAATCCAGGCTGCTGTCATTGTCATCGGCCAAGGAGCTTTGCCTGAGTCCTTCATGGAGGGAGATCTGGGAGAAAAGAAGAAAGGGTCAGATGGAGCTGCTGTTGGCCCTCCTGGGCCAACCAGACAGGAAACATGACCAGATGAGCTAATTCAACTTTATTTGTAAGGCTACTTTAGCAGAATCTTGCAAGTCTGAAAGCACAAATCTCCCACTGTCTCTTTTTTAGCCTAATAAGTTAGGGATAATCCTTTCTGAGTTTCTGCCTTTGCTCTTTATGTAGCTGAAGGCTATGTCAGTCTCTTATCTGATTTTTCCCTATCTTCCTCTGTATTCCCAGATCATTCCCACATACCACTACATCAGTAGAAGCAACTGATTTCTTTCTCCCTCTCTCTGTTTCTCTGTGTGTGTCTGTGTGTGTCTGTCTCTGTCTCTGTCTGTGTGTGTGTCTCTCTCTCTGTGTCTTTGTTTGTGTGTGTGGGGGTGTCTAATCTGTCTGTCTGTCTCTGTGTGTGTCTCTCTCTCTTTCTGTGTGTCTCTCTCTCTGTCTCTCTCTCTGTCTCTCTCTCTCTCTCTCTCTCTCACACACACACACNTCTCTCTCTCTGTCTCTCTGTCTCTCTCTCTCTCTCTCTCTCTCTCACACACACACACACACACACATCCAAGGAACAAATCCCTGAAAAAGGATTTATGAGCCATTACACAGCTTTCTTAAAATGGCCTTTTCATTGGTGCTGTGGCCTCATTGTTCAAAGTGACAAAGAACGATGATTAAAGGCTTGCTACTGGAGAGGAAAAGGAGTAATAACCAGGGGTGGGATTCTACCTGTTTGGACCGGTTTGGGCGAACCAGTATTTCTGACTATCATTTGGCCCCGCCCACCTGCCCCTGCCCTAGTATCTCCTTTATTTCCCCATTTTGCAGCTCAGCTGATTTCCCCTGGCCTCAGCTGTTTTATTCACAAGGGCTGCAGTAGAAGGTAAGTATTAGAGCTGAAAAAAGGTGCACACTTACCGAACTAGTTGTTACACCGGTTGAATCCCACCCCTGGTAATAACCATAGCATAGCATAGCATCGCATAAGCACAACACCCCTTCCAGACACATTATGTAAAGATCTGGTTGAGAAACACTGTTCGATTTGCTATCATTCCACTGTAATTTTTATTTTGACCCAAGGAAGAGGCAATTACATAGACAGAAAATATTTAAAATTGGCCATTTTGTTTCATTCGGTCAAACCCAAGATTCAACCCACAAGCATGCCATCTTACCTGCTCAGATGTTCCATGATAATGGACTTTTGAGTTGTGACTGAAAGCAGGGCGATATTTGTACATGGCAGGTGTAGGAGGGCTGATCAGTTTGGGAGAAAGGCTGCTCTCTGAAAAAAACAACAACAATAAGCCATGGCTTATGACACGCCCAAACCATGATTGAGTTTCACATAACCCTTAATATTGTTTGCTTATTTACAACTTTGTAAACTACGTAAATCCAGCTTCCAAATTTTTCAAATCTTAGCTTATGGCTTAAGGTATTATACGGACCCAGTCAATGATGGCTTAGCCAGTAAACTGTAGTTAAACAAACTATGGCTTAGTTTCTATGAATCCAATAGTTTCTGCATCTACGGGCTCAACCAATCATAAATTTCGCACCATTTTAAAAGAGAGAAATCCACACGTTCACTTGATTTAAAAAACAAAACAAAACTCACCTTCAGTGCAAGAAAAAGAAAAAAAGAAAAACAGGGAAATTCACACAGAGAGAAATTAAAAGAGAGAAATTCACAGAAGTTCACTTGAAAAATAGGGAAATTCACACAGAGAGAAATTCACTTGATTTAAAAAAAGATAATATCAAATCTTGTACCTTCAGTGCTTCCCAGTTCACTGTATTTACTGGAATCCCCCTTGGGCGGAAGCGGAGGCTGTATATCCATAGTATTTTCCTCCAGCCCTTCAAGGCTAATTTTAGACTGAAAAAAAAATCACAAAACAAAGTTAAGCATTGTGGAGTAGTTTATTCTAACTCTTAAAATCATGCATTCCCCCCCCTCCCCAGATGTCTCTATAAACTGCATAACAGTGGTCTTCACCCATTGTGTTAAACTGCAGCATTCTTGGTTCCATTTGAGTTTAGCCAGAGTATGAAAACAACCACTGTGATTTGCTCATTCTGGTTTATGGCCTAATAGGTTGCCTGAACTCATCCAGTTGAGGCTTGTTCAGCAAAACATAGTTCAACAAATCACTGCTTAGTGAAGTCTAAGAAGCTTTGGTAGGAGCCAGTTTGCTCTAGTGGGTAAGGCATCAGGCTAGAAACCAGACCATGAGTTCTAATCCTGCCTTAGCGATGAAAGCCAGGTGGGTGTCTTCAGAACAATCACTAGGAGACTGGGAGTTCTAGTCCCCCCTTAGGCATGAAAGACAGTTGGGTGACTTTGGACCAATCATCAGGAGACTAGGAGTTCTAGTTCCGCCTTAGCCATGAAAGCTGGCTAGATGACTTTGGGCCAATCCCTCTCTTTGAACCCACCTGAGCTCACAGGGTTATTGTTGTGGGGAACATAGGAGGAGGAAGGAGCGTTATGTATGTTGGCCACCTTGAGTTATTTATAAAAACAATAAAGGCAGGATACAAACAAACAAATGCAAATAATTACACAAATCTGACATTTAGAATTTTTGCTTTGCAGGGATGGAAACCTGAAACAAAAGACTAGCTTTGATTTCAGCCTGGATTGACTCATATTCAGCTATCATGCTAGACCATAATTTAGCTTGTTTGGCTTTGGCTCAACATGTTCTGCAAACCCAGCTAAAGGTAAAGCTAAAGGTTCCCCTCGCACTTCCGTGCTACTCGTTTCTGGCTCTAGGGGTTGGTGCTCATCTCTGTTACAAAGCTGAAGAGTCAGCGCTGTCCAAAGACGTCTCCGTGGTCATGTGGCTGGCAGGACTCAACGCCGAAGGCGCATGGAATATTCTTACCTGCCCACCAAAGTGGCCCCTATTTTTCTACTTGCATTTTTACGTGTTTTTGAACTGCTAGGTTGGCAGAAGCTGGGACAAGGAACGGGAGCTCACTCCGTTATGCAGCACTAGGGACTCGAACCGACAAACTGCTGACCTTTCTGATCGACAAGCTCAGCATCTTAGCCACTGAACCACGACGCCCTCTGACAAACCCAGCTAGTACAAGTTAATTAACCCCTAAAGCTTAAATAGCATGTTTTATGAATACACCCCAATGTAGGAAAGTTTTATGGAAATCTTTTACCAGGAAAATATGGAAACAGATCTCTATACGGGCAGATCCTGGGGAGAAGATAGCTCATATGGAAGGCTTCACCTTGTTCTGGTTGAGGTTGGCTTGAACACCGTTGTCACTTATTTTGACGGTGATCTGTCGCTCTTTTAGATCCGGCCTCAGGAAAGGGGGCTTCACACTAACCATCTCCTTCTTCTTGGGATCCACAATGTACCTGCAAGATCACGGGATCATGAAACGGATGCTTTTGCATTAAAAGATACAACCTCATGAGTCCCCTCAATGGCCCAGCTGTGGTGAATGCCTGCAAGTGGCTTACACAAAGGTACAATTAATAAGCCACCAAGAGAGGAAGTTAAGAGTGCTTCTAAAATATTGGTTAAAAATTCAAAAATGGTTACAAGAGATTACCAGTGAGCAAATAGAATTAGAACCGGAATTGTTTTTATTGAAGATATTCAAAAAGAAATATGGGAGAAATATAAAATATTGAATATTGCATATTTTAACTGCTGCCAGGATTGCCTATGCCCAGTATTGGAAACATACATGCCTACCACCAGAGGAATTGATTATCCAGAAAATAATGAGCTGTGCTGAGATGGACAAATTAACCTTGAGTTTACAAGAGAAAGAGGAATCGGACTATTATAAGATTTGGGAAACATGGTATTGAACAGAGATAGATTTATGGATAGATAAATAGATTGTAAAAAAATAAGGATAAGCTTATTAGATAAAGATTTATATCTGCACAAATTTTATATATTTGTAAATAATGCACAAAACATTAGTATAAGATGAACGTCACAAACTTGTTGTTAAAAGATTTATATTTTTGTTGTTTGTCTTTTTAAAGTTATAAAAGATTAATACAGTTTTCAAAAAAAAAGTGCTTCTAAAGAAATAAAATGTATAGCAGCAAAACGGGTCATCTACAAGGATGGATCATCTGAAGGGATGCCATTTTGGTGTGAAAGGACACAGACAAAGGCTTGATGGGTGATGAAGTCACGTGATAGTAGCGTCTGCATTTCCTGCATCGGATGAGGAGACCACCTCTTTCTCCTTCTGTCCTGGCCACCTTTGACCCAGGCACAATTGAGATTTGTTTTAACAAATTGCATCTCTGTTTAGTTTGGTGGCAACAGTGCCTCAGATAGAAAGTCCCTACAGTGAGTGGTGAGGACAGTGGAGAAGATTATACGAAGCTCGCTTCCCATTATTCAGGACACTGCTTATCAGTGCTATGTACTTAGAGCTCAAAGCCTTGTTAGAGACCCCACACACCCAGTTCATGGTCTGTTTGCGTTGCTCCCCTCTGGGAGGAGGTTTCAAAGTATTTCCAGCAGGACAGCTACATTCTGTAACTGCTTTGTTCCCTATGCCATCCGTCTGATAAACTCGCAGGATTCATTTTTCTCATCACGTACAAGTATACATCTAAACTAGACTGTGTCGTTTCTCTATGTCATATAATATATGTGGATATATACATAATTTTGTATTTATTTATTTATCTTGTCATGTTCATGTAGTGAATATTGGAGGCGGTGACCCTTTGAGAACTGCATGCAATGAAATTTCATTTTAATGTACACCGATTAGTGACAATTGTCATGCCCCTGTTGGAGACTGACTCCAAGGGAGAGGAGGAACAGCTGACAAGGAGTGGAAGTGTGGCTCCGGAGGTTGTGGAGGAGGCTGGGGAAGAGGAGAGGCTGGCTGGGGAAGACCCAGGCCCATCCCCGGGTACGCAGGGAGGAGAGGATAAGGGAGATATGTGAATGGCATGGTCTATGGGGGAGGAAAGGGCCTTGTTCCTCTTCATGGGCTGCAGCTGTGAGAACTATTTAAAAGGATGTACATGTGCATGAGCCAGTGCTGGAAACAAAGCATGGAAATATCTCTCGTCTGTCATTCCTCTCTGAGTTTGGCGTCCTTTCCAATGTGTGTTCCGATATCTGTGGACGTCTTCAAGCCCTTATCTTGCCTGGTTGTCTTATTGCTTCAGTGTGGTTTGTGTTGTTTTTACTCTTTGTTTCAAAGCTCTAAATATCCTTGACTGAAGAGAAAAAACTCCCCCACAAGCAGTTACCGAAAGGAGGAAATGCTGTTTAAACTAAAAATGCCTATAAATTATAAACAGCATTTCCTCCTTTCGGTAACTGCTTGTGGGGGAGTTTTTTGTCTTCAGTCAAGGATATTTAGAGCTTTGAAGCAAAGTGAAGGAATAAAAGGGTGTTTTTGTCACCTGTTTTTGTGACTGTGCTTATTTTGTATCCCACCCTGGGTCATCACACAATAAAATTTATCCTATTCCATTCCATTCCATTCTATTCTATGTTAATACACTAAGGTACCCAAGGCAGAGGTTAAGATCTGCATCTATCATTTCTACAGATTCAAAATATAATCAATAAATCAGTGGAGACCAGCTTGTCCAGTCCCCAACCTCTCATCTACACAAAGCCAGCATTGGTTCATGACCAATCTTCTGCCTTTCTCCTTAGATCTCACCTAGGAGCCAGGGGGCTGCAGAGGACATGTTCCACGTTCCCGCAGCATCCTTGAGTAAAAGGATTGACTCCTCCACGGAACTTACCCGTCACCTGGAATTAAAAGCAAAGAGGGCAGTTCGAAAAAGGAAGGAAAGCTCCCATTAGCCTGAGAAAGACCTGAATCTTGACCATGTGACCACAGGGGATGCTGCAATGGTTCTAAGTGTGAAAAACGGTCCTAAGTCATTTTTTTCAGTCCATTCACTGCAACTTTGAATGGTCACTAAATGAACTGTTGTAAGCTGAGGACTACCTGTACCTTCAGATTTGTAAAGTTCTGTCAATTAGCTATATAATAAAATAAAATTAGCTGATCTGATTGTATTTGCTCTCTGGTCCATCTGGTAAGGCTGACAAGCCCCTGTTATGCATTATTATCATTATCATTATTATTATTACTACTACTGGGAGTCCTCGACTTACAATAGTGACCGTTCAAAATTACAATGAATGGACTGAAAAAAAAATGGCTTAGGAGTGAGCATTTTTCACATTTATGACCATTGCAGCATCCCCAAAATTCAGGCGCTTGGCAACTGACTCATATTTATGATGGTTTGCAGTGTCCCAGGAGTGTGTGATCCCCTTTGTGATCTTCAGGCAAACAAAGTCAACGGGGAAGCTGGATTCACTTAACAACTATGTGACCGACATAACAATCACAGAGATACACTTTACAAATCAGGCAAAGAGAAGACATAAAATGGGCTGAAACCCACTTAACAAATGTCTCACTTAGCCACAGAAATTTTGGGCTCAATTGTGGTCATAACTCAAGGACTACCTGTAAGTAATCCCTTGTGTGTCCAATCACAAGTTCCTTGTGTGACAAATTCCTTGCGTGTCCAATCGGACTTGGCCAATAAAGAATTATAATACGTTGACAACCGATGATTTTTAATCAGTTGTTGTAAGCAGAGGAGTACATGAATGGTCAACTGCTCTGGTGGGGCAGGAAATAGAATAGAATAGACTAGGGTAGGGTAGGGTTGGGTAGAATAGAATAGGGGGAATGAGGAAGGAGAATGGGATGGGATGGGATGGGATGGAATGGAATAGCATAGCATAGCATAGCATAGCTTAGAATAGAATGGAGGAAGGAGAATGGAATTGAATAAATAGGAATGGAATAGAATAGAATAGAATAGAATAGAATAGAATTCTTTATTGGCCAAGTGTGATTGGACACACAAGGAATTTGTCTTGGTGCAAATGTTCTCAGTGTACATAAAAGAAAAGATACATTCATCAAGAGTCAAGAATCATCAGGTGCAACACTTAATGATAGTCATAGGCTATGAGAAGCAATCAAGTCATACTAGGAAACAGTCAATATAAATCATTAGGATACAAGCAACAAAATTACAGTCATACGGTCAAAAGTGGGAGGAGATGGGTGAAAGGAAGGATGGAAGGATTAATCATGATAGTTTTAGAACAGCAAATAATCCTAGGAGTAAGAGGACAGATACAAAGCCGTCTTACCTGCTCGTTGGTTGTGCGTCCTCGGGCCACCAAAACGATGTGGAAAGCAGTCAAGCCAATCACTGGAATGAAGAACAGCCCAGCGATACACATGACTGTCATCCTGGATGCTGGCGTTAAGGAAACCCTGCAAATGATTGTGCCACGGGCACTGGAGTACGCTAGGAAGAATCACGGGGTTCAACCCGAGAGGACCCCAAAAGGAGGATACGTAACAGCAGTATGGGCCACTCCCACTTTTTCAGCATGGTGTAAGACATAGATAAGCCCGAAGGTGAACACGCCGACCATGTGGGCACTTAGAGACAGCAAGAAAAGGAAAAAATAGCGGTAGTTTCGTCTTCCGATACAGTTATTAACCCAAGGGCAGTGATGATCAAAATCCTGGTGAGACAACAGGAGAGACAGTGTAACAGTGCAGGCATAACTTGGAGTACTTACAGGGCATTAACTCAAGAATAACAGGAAACTTAATAATAAAAATCACAACAACACTGTCAACTTGTCAGGCTTCCAAGAACCAGGAAAGAGTTTACATGGAGTTTACTTCTGAGCAAGGCCCTTTATTGTTCCTCACCGATAGACAGAATCTTGCCAAACTAAAGCAACTGTTTACATCACGATAGATTTACGTGGAGAATTGCTAGGAAGGAGCCTTCTTAGCTCTGTTTCACCTGACCAAACGATCTAAACTTGACTGTCTCTTCGCCCTCCTGAGAATCCAGACTGTATGCCACCATAACTCCAGGTTTTTAGTTTTGCAGTGTCCACTGTCCACTAAAAGGAGCGGTGCGGTGGCCTAGAGGTGGAGGCTGTGAGTTCGAACCGAGGTAGAGGCAGATATTTCTCTCTCTGGGCACAATGAGAATTTATCTGCTGAACAAAAGTCCACATTGGCAACAGGAAGGGCATCTGGCCATTAAACTTTCTGCTAGCTCCATTTTGTTGCCCAGACTCCACCCCACAAGGGATTATGGGGTCATTAAAAGAGGGCGACAACTGATGCTACTTAAAAGGAGTCAAATTGGCTCCTTGAAAGTGCTTCAAAGCAAGTCAAGGGAACTGAAGGTTGAAGAAAAGAAAGACAATGAAGATCATTATCTGGATGGAGCTGGTGAGGTCCTTCAAAAAAAAAAAAAATAGAAAGGTGGAAAGTTTAAAAAACAAAACAAAAGGCAAGGTGTGAAATGCTGGATGGATAAAGGGGAAGAAATTAAGAGAGAAAGGAACAGAGAGTTAAGTGAATGAAACTAGCTTAAATCAGAGCAGATTAGATTTGTTTTCCTCTCCTTTTCTCTTTCCTCCTGCCTTTAGTTTCTCAATGCTTCTTTCTTTCCAGAGGTGGTTATGTATGTAAGCATGTGTGAGAGAATGAAAGAGAGAGAGAAAGCGCACACATTTAAGGGATATATGTGTGACAAAGAGGATTTCCTGGCAATAAACCTCCTGCTCAATAAAACACTATTACAACCATGGCATAAAATCCTTTTGTCTTCTCAGCCAATAAATTCTCCTCGCTAACCTTCACCCCAGCCATCCCTCTAATGAAGAGGAGTGTGTTTTACCTTCTGCTCTGGCCAACTCCTTTTAATTAATTTCTCTGCCCAGAGTTGGATTCTCATCTCCTGTTTTAACTGCACAACCGACGACATCAGGAAAGGATTTTAAAAGACATTGTTCCTCTGCCAAGGCAGCCAAAATCATCTCGCAAGGGGAAAGAGACTTGGAAGGTGCCAGGTGAAGAAAAAAGGAAAGAAGTATCTCGCTCAAGAATAAGATATCTGTGCATTTGCAGGATCATTTTGGTCTGGCTGCGTAAATATCCAGTGAGTATAAAGTAAGGCATCTAATTTAACACAGAACATAGAAACTGGAAAAGGACATCAGTGGTCTTTGGTTGGGGTGTTAGCCTCTTTGGCAGTTCCTTCATTGGGGTATTACTTCTTGTTTCTTGGTAGGGTATTAATCTTGGTGCAGATCTATCCTCATTTGGGTGTACTGATGAAGGAGGATATTTGTAGCTCAGGGTTGAAGTGTGGGGTCCTTGGTGCTCTCTGAGCTTGGTGGTTTTCTTGCAGACATTTCATGACCCAACTAGGTAACATAATCAGTGCTAGAAGGGAGTGGGGTTTGTGAAGAGGAGGAGGAGGAGGAGGAGGAGGAGAAGAACTGTGGGATCCTTGGTGCTCTCTGAGCTTGTTGATCTAGCAAACGTTTCATTCCCCAACTAGGGAACATCATCAGGACTAGAAGAGAGTGGGCATTGTGGGGAGAAGGAGAAAGACTGTGGGGTCCTTGGTGCTCTCTGAACTTGGTTGTTTTCTTGTAGATGTTTCACTACCCAAACTAGGTAACATCATCAGTACTACTCCATATGTCTATCAGTGCTATCACTGATGATGTTACCTAGTTGGGTAATGAAATGTCTATAAGAAAAAAAAAACCAAGCTCATAAAACACCAAGGATCCCACAATCCTCCCCAGCTTCCTCCTCCTCCTCCTCCATCATCACCACCAACACCTTCCCCACTCCCTTCTAGCACTGATGATGTTTCCTAATAGGGTCTTGACACCACAGTTGTCCTCCTCCTCCCCCCTGCACACCTCATTCTCTCCTAGCACAGATGATGTTACCTAGTTGGGTAATGAAATGTCTGCAAGAAACCACCAAGCTCAGAGAACACCAAGGACCTCTCACTTGGGTGTTAGATTATTAGTCTACAGTCATGTGAACTTTCAATGCAAAATATCGCAACAGGACACATCCTGATCGTGCAAGTTAATTTTCAATCTCCAATTGCAAGGCAATCACAACCATTTTTTTTCCTGATACATCCACTATACCAAAAACTGGACTATAAAAAAGATGTTGAGACTCTAGAAAAAATACAGAGAAGAGCAACTAAGACGATTAGAGGACTGAAGGCTAAAACATACAATGGATGGTTGCAGGAACTGGGCCTGGCTAGTCGAGTGAAGAGAAAGACCAGGGGAGACAGGAGAGCAGCCTTCCAATATCTCAGGGGCTGCCAGAGAGAGGAGGGAGTCAAACTATTTTCCAAGGCACCCAAAGGCCAGACAAGGAATAATGGATGGAAACTGAAAAAGGAGATATTCAACCTGAAAATAATGACAAATTTTCTGACAGTGAGAGTAATCAACCAACAGAACAGAAGTTGCCTTCAGAAGTGGGAGCTTCATCACTGAAGGCTTTCAAGAAGAGACTGGACTGCCATCGGTCACAAATAGTGTAGGGTCTCCTGCTTGGGCAGGGGGTTGGACTAGATAACCTACAAGGTCCCTTCCAACTCTGTTCAATTATATTGCCTTTACTACAAAATCAATCCTCGAGGGATCGCGTTTAGCTATATTTCTACAGCAAGTTACAACTCTGTCCCTAAAGGCAGGTCATGCATGTCCTTACCTCAACGCAGTTGTCGCAAACGCTGCAGTGGGAGCAACGGGGAGGGCGGTAGAAGTGGCAGGTGGCGCACCATTTCATCCGAACTTGGATGCCTTTGATCTCCACGTTCTTATAGAGCGGAGCTCGGAAGTCATCATCTTTATCCTCGTCTTCGTCGGCTGCTCGGGGATGGGACGACACAAAGAAACCGCTTGATGAGACACAAGTTCTTGATTCAGGCAGTCCTCGACTTTACAACAGCCCCAAATTTACATCGCTAAGTGAGACACATCTTCAGTGAGTTTTGCCCCATTTTACGGCCTTTCTGGGAACTGTTGTGAAGTGAATGCTGTGGGTTGTTCAATTAGCCATACAGTTGTTACGAGAATCCCACATACCGACTTCATGGTCTGGTTGTGTTGCTCCCCTCTGGGAGGAGGTTTCAAAGTATTTCTAGCAGGACCTCCAGATTCTGGAACAGCTTTGTTCCCTCGGCCATCCCTCCATCTGGTAAACTTGCAAGATTCATTTTTCTCACCATGTACATGTATACATCTGAACTAGACTGTATTGTTTCTCTCTGTCACATAATATATATGGATATATAAATAATTTTGTATTTATTCTGTCATGGTTATGGAATGTGTATTGGAAGTGGTGATCCTTTGGGAGCTGCATACCACAAAATTTCATTTTAATGTATGCTGATTAGTCTACATTTAAAGTGACAATAAAGTTAGTCTGTTTATCTATCTTCTATTTTCCATCCATCTTTCCCTTTTCATCTCTGTAATCTCTCTATCATTCTTTCTACCTATCTATCCATCCATCCATCCATCCGTCTATCATTCTACCATTCACTCACTCACCTCTATCTTGTTCTATCTATCTATCTATCTATCTATCTATCTATCTATCTATCTATCTATCTATCTATCTATCTATCTATCATCTATCTATCTATCTATCTATCTATCTATCTATCTATCTATCTATCTATCTATCTATAACAGATAACAGATAATCAGAGTTGGAAGGGACCTTGTAGGTCATCTAGTCCAACCCCCCCCCGCCCAAGCGGGAGACCCTACTCCATTTCTGACAAATGGCAGTCCAGTCTCTTCTTGAAAGTCTCAAGTGATGGCACTTCCACAATTTCCAAGGGCAAGCTGTTCCATCTATCTCTATCATCTATCCATCCATCCTCCATCCATCCTTTCCTTATTCCTCTCTCTAATCTCTCTAGCAGTCTATCATTCTATCACTCTATCTGTCCATCCATCCATCTATCCACCTATCTATCCATTATGTAGCAGGGCTACCAGATTCTGTAACAGCTTTGTTTCCTACACCATCTGACTGGTAAACTCACAAGATTCATTTTTCTCACCATAAACATGTATACATCTGAACTGGACTGTGTTGTTTCTCTGTGTTACAGAATATATGTGGGTATATGCATAATTTTGTATTTATTTATTTCATGTTTACCTAGTGTATATTGGGGGTGGTGACCCTTTGAGAGCTATATGCAACGAAATTTCATTTTAATGTATGCCGATGAGTGTACATTCAAAGCCACAATGAAGTTATTCTAAATCAAAGTCTAATCTAGCTTCCCCACTGATTTTGCTTGTCTGAAGGTTGGGAAGCTCGATTTTTTTTTTCAGTAATTTTCAAACAGTCACTAAACAAACTATTGCAATCCAATGGCTAGTATAGTTTTTTTGTCTGCCTCCAACCTCTAACCATCAATAGAGATTGGATGTACCCATGGTTTCAGGGTGATCTGATTATGTTCCAGTTGGTCATTTGTAACCTTTTGGTTGTGGGAAGCCAAACACACAGGTCATATTTCTATCTCTTGATGTACATTGGGCCCTGTTCCCATGAAAACATACCCCGATTCAAATTTGCAAAAAAATGCTTACGTGTATATCTGCCAATCTAGCACCCAGCAAAGAGCATGCTCCAAACTCTCCCATGCCACAGACAAGACTCTGAGTCACTGGCCACAACAATAATGAATTGCAAAATAACAACAAAGGCATCCAAGGGATGAATAGCACATTCAGACCCCAAGTACGGACTAAAGCTGGCTTGTACAAACAAGGAGGAGATTAGGAAATCGAGAGACTTATTAAAGCCACAAAATGAAGTTCCCAGGAAATCTAAAGGTTTCTCAGATCCGCTGAGAAGATTCCTGTGTGTTGGCTTTTAGGAATTAAGTAGTTTAACTGAAACATCTCGTGCAGACCTGGTCCTTTGCACTCCTGACACAGGCTTGAAGTTCGTACAACGTCATCTGCATTTTGAAGGAATTTTACAAGAAACGATAGGATAGGCCTTTCTACCTTTCTGCACTTCTGAAATTCCCAATTTACCTCGAGGGAAGACTCCCGGGTCCATAAACGTGGCCATACTGAAGTTTGCAAGGACAAAAAGGAATACGAGCCCATTGTAGAGTGGAACAGCTGGGGAGATGGCTCTGGTCAACCACGGGCACCTGGACAAAAGATGCACAAAAGACACGAGGACGTGATTTGTCAAACCCAACAGTTGACATGTTGCCACCAAACGGAGCAGGGGGCAAGGTTAACTGTGCCATGGCAATCTTCTGCCCGCTTCTGGTTTCTTAAAGGAGCTCCGATTTTGCTAATTTCAGGTCCAGAAGGTGAAAAGGGGAATCAAAATGACAGGACACCAGAGATGCTATTCAGCTGGTTCTGACCAGTATTGGAGAACCAGGAGCGGACGTTTTGAGTAATTCGGAGAACTGACAAATCCCACCTCTGACTGGCCCCGCCCCCATCTCTTCTCTGCCTCCCATTGAGTCCCAGCTGGGTCTCCTTTGGTTGCCCTGCCCAGGAGAACGGAGCTGGAAAGCAGGTTAGCGGGGTGGGGAGCAGAGATGGGTATTCAGCCGGTTCTGACCAGTTCTGAAGAACCGGTAGTGGACATTTGGAGTAGTTCAGAGAGCTGGCCAATCCCGCCTCTGACTGGCCCCGCCAACCTCATCTCTTCTCTGCCTCCCATTGAGTCCCAGCTGATCGTCTGGGTCTCCTTTGGTTGCCCTGCCCAGGAGAACGGAGCTGGAAAGCAGGTTAGTGGGGTGGGGAGGGAAGGGGGGTTTTGCAGTATCCTTCCCCTGCCATGCCCACCAAGCCATGTCTACTGCTGATTGTCTGGGTCTGCTTTGGTTGCCCTGCACAGGAGAATGGAGCTGGAAAGCAGGTTAGTGAAGTAGGGAGGGAATGGGGATTTTGCAGTATCCTTCCCCTTCCTTTGCCCATCAAGCCACACTCTCAGAACTGGTAGTAAAAAAATTTGAATCCCACCACTGCTACAGACCCCTCACATCCTGAACATAAACTGTTTCAACTCCTACCCTCAAAACGACTCTGTAGAGCCCTGCACACCAGAACAACTAGGCACAAGGAGAGTTTTTTCCCGAAAGCCATCACTCTGCTAAACAAATAATTCGCTCAACACTGTCCAACTATTTTACTAAGTCTGCACTACTATCCCTATTACTATTAATCCTCCCATCTTTCCTTTCACCCATCTCCTCCCACTTATGACTTTATGACTGTAACTTTGTTGCTTGTATCCTTATGATTTATATTGACTGTTTCCTAGTATGATTTAATTGCTTATTTATTTATTTATTTAATTTAATTTATATTGCCGCCTGTTTGCCCATGGCGACTTATTGCACCCTATGACTATCATTAAGTGTTGTACTTGATGATTCTTGACAAATGTATCTTTTCTTTTATGTACACTGAGAGCATTTGCACCAAGACAAATTCCTGGTGTGTCCAGTCACACTTGGCCAATAAAGAATTCATTCTATCTATCTATCTATCTATCTATCTATCTATCTATCTATCTATCTATCTATCTATCATCACTGTGAAACATAAAAATAGAATGGATACGGATTGAAAAATAGAAAAGAAAAGTGAATAGGATAGTAATTTGCAAGAGGAGGAGTGGATGCAGAAAAAAAATAATTCGCCCAAGATTGGATTTCGCAGAATGTTCTCTGTTTCTTTTATTTCTTTATGTTCTTTTCTTGTGCAACTGGCTACAGCAGAAAGGTCAGAAAATCCGAAACAATTGTAAGCGAGGCTTATTCTACGCCTTATTGGCTTTCTTTGCAGGATAAAATAAATAGCACATTTGAATGAGTTCGGCAAAGTTTAAATAAAGGACAGAATGAATAATTATAAGCATCAGCCAGATGTCCTGGTCCCCACCCTTTTGCTGTTTCTGGTATAATTTGTTTTCTGGAAAAAAATTTTTACAAGCACTTAAAGTGTTGTGAAAACTTAGGATGTGCAAAATCTTTGAAAAATAAACTATCTCCCTTTGTAAAATGTAATTCCTCCATTAAAGGACTAGAATCCTTCATTTTATACAAGTGAAAACTTTTTGGTCTTGGAATTGTAGAAGCTGACAGTAACTTTATACCTAGAATGAGACAAACTATTAAAGCTAAAAACCCCAATACCTCAATCAAGGAACTACAAAGGAGAAAATCATACTTCCACCCCACGCCAGCAAGACAAGCTTCTGTATATAAATAGGGAGCAAATCCCACGCAGTAGCACTGATGAAGTTACCTGGTTGGATAAGGAAATGACTCTGAGAAATCAGTCAAGCTCAGAGAACAGCAAGGAGCTCACAATCTTTCTCATCCTCCTCTCTGCAAACCCCACTCCCTTCCAGCACTGATGATGTTACCTTGCTGGGTCAACGACTGCAAGAAAACCACAAAGAGCCCACAATTCTTCTCCTCCTCCTCTCATTCTCCTCCTCCTCCACAAACCTGACTCCCTTCTAGCATGGATTATGTTCCTAGTTGGGTCATGAAATGTCTGCAAGAAATAACCAAGCTCAGACAGCACAAGGACCCCTGTCCTTGTCCTCCTCTTCCTCCTCCTCCCCCCACTCCTCCTCCACAAACCCTCCTCCCTTCTTGCCCTGCTGATGTTACCTAGTTGGGTCATGAAACGTCTGCAAGAAAACCACCAAGCTCAGAGAGCACCAAGGGACTCCAGAGTTGAAGCCTATTCTCTTTTACTGAAACTGTATTTTCATAAGTCCATCAAGATATCAGATTTGACTTTCCTTACCAAGAATTTTTTGAGGGGGAAGGAGCAGGTGTGGGAGAGCAGCCTCCCACTACTCCATAGCCACCAACTTCTGATTACAAAAGCATAACAGTTCTTCCAAGAGAAGGAGGGGATTAGTTTTCTTTTCCTTCCCACCCTTGGAAATGTTCCAATTTCTCTGTTGACTAAATGCCAGCCTGTGTTGTCTATTTTGTCTGCAGAGCTGGTACCCTTTGGCCAAACTTATCTCTCCCCTCCCTCTTTCCCTCTGTCTTTATCTCTCTCTCTCTCTTTCTCTCTCTCCCCCCCTCTCTTTCTCTCTCTTGCAACCCACTTTGCTCCAGGAAATGTCACCTAGCAGCTGCCTTCTAAAGCCTGATTTCTCCCACTTGTTTTACAGAGCCCATCAAATCAACGGAGTGGGCTGCTTGCATGAACAGAGAGCAATGGCCTTGTTCCACCCAACAGCGGAGACAACTTCCTGAAGCAACAAGCCATAAATATACATAACTGTGCAACTTCTCACCTCCCTCGAATGAAGTTGAGGGATGCTCCTTCCTCCGGCCTCGCAATAACGTTGTAGGCTAGCTTAAGGTGGGATCATCAACCCAGGAATCCAGGGCAATCAGGATGAAAGAGATTTAAAATCTCATGCGTTCTCACTGGTGTATGAAAAGAAGTGTCCCTTCAGAATAACAGAGTTGGAAGGGACCCTGGAGGTCTTCTAGTTCAATCCCCTGCTTAGGCAGGAAACACTATACTAATTTAGACAAATCGTTGTCTAATCTCTTCTTGAAAACCTCCAGTGTTGGAGCAGCCACAACTTCTGGAGGCAAGTTGTTCCACTGGTTAATTATTCTCATGGTCAGGAAATTTCTCCTTAGTTCTAGGTTGCTTCTCTCCTTGTTTAGTTTCCATTTGTTGCTTCTTGTCCTACCTTCTGTACACTTCTGTACACTTTTCTCAGTGTGTTTGTTTATTCTTTCTACTGCATAGGTACTGTTCTATTGATGTCAAGCTCCCCAAACCAAGAACCGCATGCAAAGTAACTTCTAAGTGTTTTCCTCTATGGTTCCTCACCTATGGACAGACTCTTGCCCGACTGAACAGCTGAGTTAAGCTGTGGTGGCGCAGTGGTTAGAATGCAGTCCTGCAGGCTAACTCACTGCTCATTGAAGGAGTTCGATTCTGAGTGGCTCAAGGTTGACTCAGCCTTCCATCTTTCTGAGGTGGGTAAAATGTCGATCCAGATTGTTGGGAGCAGTATGCTGACTCTGTAAACCGCGGGCTGTGAAGTGATATATAAGTCTAAGTGCCATTGCTCTTGCTACTTGTATCCTTAGAGAGATAACGAGGAGCTGACTTGACTTCCTTACTCTGAAACAAACTCTCTAAGCTTTGGTGTCTCTCGGTCTCTTGGACTGCAAACCTTCCATCCAGGTAATCCAGGCTACCTTCCACCACAATGAGGTGGTTCTATTGATGGACTGAGAGAAGGGCCATTCTCTAGAACTTTCACCTGAAAATTCCACAGCAGGTCTTCAAATGTTCCAGTGGTTGATTTGGGAGGGCAGGCCATCTCCCCCAACAACCTGCTCTAAGATCTCCTCCAATGACCTTCAAGCCTCCTTTAATAAGTATGTAGAAGTGCTGGAGAGGTCTATACATTCCTAAATCATGTAGCAAGAGGTGGACTGGATCTTCAGACCAGCCACAACTTTCATTCAGATGCTACTTGCTGTTCTGAGGATGTCCCTCATCTGTTCCTGCTACCCTTGTTATGGATTGCACAACCAGGATTAAAGCAAAGGGGTGAACTCAATCATAGAGCTGCTATACAGAATTGAGCATGGGATGGGTGGGATTAAACCTATCCATATCTCTATCTCTCTCGTTATTTTTCCAACCAGGTATCCAACCAGGGCAACTTTAAGACTGGTGGACTTCAACTCCCAGAATTCTTCAGCCAGCATCATCCTCAAAGATCTTCTGAGTTGTGGTTGAAGGGTCCATGGAGATGAACCTACGTCATGCAATGCAGAGCACCACACACTTCAAGGTGTTGTTTCTATCCTCAATTTCCTTGGAAATTTCCCCTCTGGGGAAACATTTTACCATGCGAGACTCAATTGCTCATGGAAACGATAAGGAGAATGGGACTGGAGCTATCAACCAAGATTCCTCCGAACAACAGGGGAGCTGTTAATTTCCCTCTGCCAAGTTTTGAATCGTGTGTGTGAGTGTGTGTGTGTGTGTGTGTGCATCAGTCACACCATAAAAATGTTCCTTTGTACTTCTTAGGAAACACATTGTAGGCTTTTTGGACTGAGCCAGTTTCAAACAAAAACGGGAAGCCAACACTATTATTTGGCTGAAATTCTTATAATAATAAGAATAACCCAATGTTTTGAATCTCAATGATAAACCAGTCTGTAGCTACCAGGAAATTACTCCCAGATCTGAATAGCTCCCAAATATCCCAACTGGGTTCAACATTATATTGATTGCTCAAGTTTAGTATTCTGGTCCCAAGGACTAGCCTAGAATGATAGTTTGCCCTGATTCATCTATGATCCCAAACTTTTATTTGGTTTCTTCGCTTAAACCTTACAATAGGGTTTAGCTCCATTGTGAACACCACTTCTTCCATGACTTTGCGGCTGTGCCATGAATTGCTCTCTGAAATAATTTATTTAAATATGCAATTCACATGGTGGCTCATCTCCCAGCATTGACCAAAGAGAGATGGAACCAATCCCGAAAGAGATTGGATTTTATTCCTACTGAATTCCGGGTCAGTAAGAATCAAATCAATATCATAATTAAAACCAGAGTATATGTAGCTAAGAAGTTGAGCCTTCTGTCCTGTAAAAACAATAAGAGAGTGAGTAGGTTGGTCCTGTTTGATAACCTAGGTATCAGCCTTAGAAGCCATATTTTACTTGGAAGCTTCGAGGCTGCCACATTTAGTGCCTGGGAATTTGGGAGGGGGGATTTCATAGAGAGGTGGAAGATTAGCCACAGCAACATTCTTTCTCAGAGAGTCAAGGACATGTTGCTCTGCACCTAGAGAGGAGTGTCTGGAGGAATGTCTCCAGTTGGGACGAAGATTGGATTGGACCACGATGTGATGGACTGATGGATGCAGGGGANCTCAGAGAGTCAAGGACATGTTGCTCTGCACCTGGAGAGGAGTGTCTGGAGGAATGTCTCCAGTTGGGATGAAGATTGGATTGGACCACGATGTGATGGACTGATGGATGCAGGGGATGGATCTTTGATTTCTCTTTTGGGAAGGGAAAACTTGGAACTCTCAGATTTTGAGTTTTCCCAGAGGTGCCAGTAGGACAACTCTCATAAAATGGAACTTTGAGGAATTGTTTGTCTCAGAGTTTATTGCTTTGAAGTTGGTCAGTTGGAATGCTGACACTAGGTTTGACATCCATGTTTCTGGGGATCTCTACACCAGGTTTTGTCTTAGTGGTTAAGGCACCAGGGTAGAAAGCAAGAGACTATCTAGTCCTTCCTTGGGCATGAAATCTGGCTGGAGAAGTTTGGGCCAATCACCAGGAGACGGTGAGTTGGAGTCCTGCCTTGGGAATGAAAGCCGGCTGGGTGACTTTGGGGCACTCCCTCTCTCTCAGCTCACGGGGCTGTTGTTGTGGGGAAAAGAGGAGAAAGGATTATAGGGTATGTTCACTGCCTTGAGTTATTTGTAAAGGTAAGAAAGGTGAGATAAGATAGATGATAGATAGATAGATAGATAGATAGATAGATAGATAGATAGATAGATAGATAGATAGATAGATATGGACAGATTGATGGATAGGGATAGATAGAAATATAGGGATGGATGAATAGATGGATGGATAGATAGATAGATAGATAGATAGATAGATAGATAGATAGGTAGGTAGACAGACAGGCTGGCAGGGAGGCATGCAGACAGACAGGAAGGAGAGTAGAAGGGAAAGGAAGAGAGGGAAGAGGAGGACGAGGAGGAAGGAAGGAAGAAAGAAAGAAGCAATACAACTTCAAAAAAATGCAAGATTAATCCACATGTCCCTTCAGATCTCCCTTGCAGTCATCTCTGAGTGTATTGCTCTAGCCTGGTATTAATCATTTCCCACCCTTTCATTATAAATCATGTGCAGGGAGCATTGATGTGCCAGAAGCATTAATAAGCAGGGGAATGCAGGGAACCAAACATTAAAGGTAATGCTGTATACATCTCTCCCTCCCTCTCTCCCTCTCTTTTTCTCTCTCCTTCTCTCTCTCCCTCTTTTCAGTAGCAGTTCCGGCTTATTAGCTTCTTTGGCTCCTACGGTCTGGGGCAGGAAACAAAGATGTTAAATCTTAATTGAAACTACCTTTCTTCCCAAGGTTTAGTGGAAATAATTAAACCTTGCAGCCATGACTCAAGGGAATGCTACGGTATTTTGATTCATCGCGAAACAAAGGAGCTACTTAGGTGTCACCAAACAGTGACACTATTCATCCTGGAGAGCAGCCACAGGAGAAACATGTGTTTGATTGCCAACTGTGATTCTATTAGGTATGACAAGCTGTGAAAAATCAGAACTGTACATTGGCTGAATGACTGTCCCAGTGCTCACAGATATACTGTATAAGCTCAGATTGCAAAACACAGTGAACAGAATCACAAGGACTTTGGCTTATACAAACCACTATGTTAGAGGGTTGGCTGTGTTCACACTCCACACCACAAAGGAGCTGGGCACATTTTTATTCTGGTACAATAAAAAAGGAGGAGGAGGAGGAGGAGGAGGAGGAGGAGGAGGAGGAGAATTTATATAACATGGTTTCCTCCTTTCATATTGTGATCATGGGAATTCATTTCCTTTTGCCATCCTTCCACTTGTTCCTTGTTTTTCCACCACTTCTAAAAATATATACAATATATTCATGCTTTATGGGCATGTTCCTTCTTAACATGGATCCTTATCCAGCCCCTGGGTTAGTGAAACCCAAATAAATTGCAGTGGACACATGTTGACAGAGGTTGTGAATTTGGCTACATGTCAGCAAGATCTCCAACCAATTTGTAACCAAACATATACAAGGAGGTCAGTAAAGAAGTACTCTTAATACTAAATACTTTTGTTAATCTCTTCACCACATTGATACAACATGTTGAGTGATGTTCTAACCAAACAGCATCATGGCTTAGTACCCATATGGGAAAGCAGAACACTGGATCCATGCCTCACATTAAAATACAGTTCTAGATTTATATCTATAGTTCTAAATAGTCATATTTTTTGATCAAACTGCAATGAGATGAGTTCACTCATTGCAATAAACCACGAACCACACTCATAACAGTCTGGGTTCACACAAGATGACAAAGTGTTGTCGTGCATAAGTGCACAATTGTGCCTACCGTCCCGGTCCTATTGTCCCCAATTATTCATACCCATTTCCTGTATTTATACGTATGTTATTATCTTGTAAGCTATTGACAAATAAATAAGTCAAAAGGAGAAACAAGTCACAAGATGGCTTGGAATTTTATGAGAAGCAGGCACTGGGACAGGATTCATATTTTGCTTAATCCCACTAATGGTAGTTTTTTTTTTTTAACTGTGATTGCTCAAAAGGTGCCCAGTTTGGTTCACGCAACTTGCAAAACCATAAACCATGGTTTGCAAACCATGGTAGCTGGGTTTCACCAGCATGTCCCAACTCCCAGCCCAGCTCCTGTAATTTAACACAATGTTGTTTTCCCCAGTGTTCAATATTGATTAAGAAAGTCATCTCAAGAAGTTTATATATATATGCAAATTCAGTTGATTTCTTCTGTATTCAGTGGGGGCTGATTTCCAAGGAAATAAACAGTTTGTAAACACAATCTGGTTCAGACGATAAACACAATCTTTCCTCTGAGTGGGCTGGATTTTTATTCCTTTGCACAGAGAAATGTGGAAACATTATGCCTCCCTGCTTATCTACCTACCTCTTTTTTCCTTCTCTTTGGTGGGATTCATTTTTTTTTAAATACCGGTTCTGTGGGCGTGGCTTGGTGGGTGTTGTGGGGCTTGGTGGGCGCGGTGTGGTTCGGTGGGCATGGCTTGGTGGGCGTGGCAGGGGAAGGAAACTGCAAAATCCCCATTCCTTCCCCACCCCACTAACCTGCTTTCCAGCTCCGTTTTCCTGGGCAGGGCAACCAANCACTAACCTGCTTTCCAGCTCCGTTCTCCTGGGCAGGGCAACCAAAGAAGACCCAGCCAATCAGCTGGGACTCAATGGGCGGCAGAGAAGAAATGGGGTTGGCGGGGCCAGTCAGAGGTGGCATTGGCCAAGTCTTCCAGAACTACTCAAAATTTCTGCTACCAGTTTTGCAGAACTGGTCAGAACCGGCTGAATACCACCTCTGGAAGAATCTATTTTGTTGAAAAAATAATAATAATAAGGAAGAGATACTGGGAAGGCAGTTTCCTGAACCCTAGTCACAGTTATCCTATGGAATAAAGAAGGCCTGCACTAAAAACAACCTAAAAAGCAAGATAAAAATTTGGGGATGGAAAGGTAGAAGCTCGTCAGAGGGAGATAAAACCTGGAAATAATGAAGAATTTCCTGACAATTTGAATGATTAATTAATGGAACAATTCGCCTGATGGAGTTGTGGGTGCTCCATCACTGGAGATTCTCAAGAAAAGATTGGAGAACCACTTGTCTGGCAATGGTATAAGGACTCCTGCCTTGAAGCTGAGGGTTGGACTAGATGACCTCGAAGGTCCCTTCCAGCCCTATGTTTCTATGAGGATCCCTGAGAATAGCCAAGAAAACAAACAAACAGAACTCTGGACAAAAACAGTCTAGGGTTCTCACTTGGGCACAAAAGACCAGGCCCTGAGTCATTATTTTGGACACATGATGCTAAATCCCAGTTGTCTTAGGAAGGCCATAAATGCTAGAAAAGGTGGAAGGAGAGAGAAGGAGAGATGGATGGATGGACTCAGTTACTTTAGTGATAGGCACGCCATTGGAAGACTTGAAGGACCAAGTTGGAGATAGCTCAACCTGGAGAAAAAAAATCTATTTAAATGGTTGCTAAGCATCCACACCGATTTGAAAGCAGATCCCCAATTTTTGGCTAGGTTGTGCTCGACCTGTTTTTCTCTACCTAACCAATCTGTTTTCCCATCTGGTTTCTTTGCACCTGCCTCTCAAGTTAAGTATTCGATCTGCTAGTGACACAGTCAGGGGGGCCCAGGAATCCACGATGCCAACCAAATTCTTATTTAACTCCGGCAACTGCTGTCTAACACGCCACGTCCTTGGCAACAACAAGCACAAGAGCCCAGATAGAGAACATTTAATACAGCGATGCCAGTCCCGATATTTGGGACTGAGAACTTTGGCATGAAGTGCGCCTCCCTCCGGTCCGTAAAATGAGAATTTCATTAATGGAGAGTCCCTGGTGGCACCAGGGTTCTTGCATTAATATCTCCACTGGACAAATCAACTGAAACCATTTTTTGTTTGATGTCGACCCCGAGAGTTTGTGGCGGTGGGACTGTCACAATGCAGAAGGAGGAAAGGGAGAAAGGCAGACAATAAAATTATAGAGGGGAGAAGGAGAAGGATAAACAATAATTAAAAGAAGGAGGACCTTTTCTGCTACTGCAGCGTTACTTTCCTCTCAATTAGACAAAACTGCAGACAAAACAATTGCTACCAACTTGCCTTCCATGGAGGACCTGTATACTGCATGAGTCAAAAAGAGGGCTGTGAAAATATCTACAGACCCCTTACATCCCGGACATAAACTGTTTTCAGCTCCTTCCCTCAAAACGACGCTATAAGGCACTGCGCATCAGAACAACTAGACACAAGGAGAGTTTTTTCCTGAACGCCATCACTCTGCTAAGCAAATAATTCCCTCAACACTGTCCAACTATTTACAAAGTCTGCACTACTATTACTGTTAATCTTCTCATCACTCCTATGATTAGGAGTGGATTAAAAAAGGATTACTTGTACCAACTTCCCCCTCCCCTTCTTTTTCCATTGAAGAACGGCAGATACACGGATCTGACAGTGTCCAATCACACTTGGCCCATAAAGAATTCTATTCTGTTCTGTTCTGTTCTATTCCCATTGTCCCCTCAAAAGGGTCGCATATCACATCACTGCGTAACCTGAAGTCTTTAAAGGCTGGACTGAAACCTTCACAGTATTTATGTAAAATAAAATGCATGTAATCCATAGGCCTTCTGTGACATTAGATTGTACCAGAGGTGGTAATTCAACTGGTTCTGACCAGTTCTGGAGAACTGATAGCAGAATTTTTGAGTAGTTTGGAGAACCGGCAAATGCCACCTCTGACTAGAGATTTTGCAGTATCCTTACCCTGCCATGGGCACCAAGCCATGGCCGCAGAACCGGTAGTAAAATAATCTTGAATCCCACTTGTGGATTGTACTGAATACTGACATTCTAATATAAATCTAATATATTAATACTAATATAAATCAGAGAGAAAGAAAGAGAGACAGAGAGATAACTTGGTGCTCCTCAATGCACTAATGCCATAATCTAATAATAATTATCCACCTAATTAAATGGCAGCCTCTAGTTGACCTTGGCTGATCTCAAAAGGCTAAACAGGATTGGATCTGATTAATACTTCCATGGTTGAACACCAGGAATTGGTGTGTGTGTGAGAGTAAGGGAATGGAAGGGGAGAAAGGAAGAAACAGAGAGAGAGACGGAGGGAGGGGGAGAGGGAGGGAAGAAGGAAGGAAGGAAAAAAGAAAGAAAGGGGAAAGGGAAGGGAAGGAAGAGAAAGGAAAAGGAAGGGAAAGGAGATGGGAATCAGAGGTGATATTTAGCAGGTTCTGACCAGTTCTGGAGAACCAGTAGCAGAAATTTTGAGTAGTTTGGAGAACTGGCAAATCCTACCTCTGACTGCAGCTTTTACAGTATCCTTCCCCTGCCATGCCCACCAAGCCATGCCCACAGAACTGGTAGTAAAAAAATTTGAATCCCACC
>BHFT01019179.1:0-21847 GCA_004320025.1 Laticauda laticaudata
TGACATATCGGCACAAAAACTTCTATGGTCCGTTATATCATCCGTTAAATGTCCGCTGTATCCTCTCTGCATGCCTCTGGGCCTGCAACTCAACATCCTGGCAGGCGAAAATGGAAAGAGGGAGGAAAGAAAGGTAATGGAAAGTCAAACAGCATTAGTAGTACGGAAAAGAAGAAAAAAAGATGCGTTTGCATCGCGATATACATCCGCGGGCATCCTTTAATTTCCTTTAGGCGTCCGTGTGCATCGCTTCATCCGGCTATGCGTGCCGCTTGTGCAATTCTCCCCTCGGAACCCCTTTCGATGGTCATCTGGCTTCCATCCGCTGTCATCCTAGGCTTCCTATGAACCTCTCATTTATCATCCCCCGCTACATATACCGCACGTCCGTTCTTTTCCGTTTGTTTTGCAAATTTTCGCCACTTTTTTTGAAGCGGATAACAACGGATGGAGCCAACCCCCGAAATTTTGCTCGTCTGCTGTGTCCTTTATGCATACGTTTTGCGTCCGTCGGCCAGTGGGACCGGGCCTTAGCTAAATGGTCTCCCGAACCTGCATAAACCCCCCCGAAACCCACCCCTGCTCAAATCCTCTCCCAACCACCTCCGAATCCTTCTTAAAGTGTCATGCTCCAAAGTGGGCCTCAGTTCTGACCCGTGCAGAACAAAGAGGGGTCTTGAGTTTCTGCCATGAGTTTCAGATTTAGTTTTTCAAAATGTGCATGACTTTTTGTGCACCATCTCTTCCTCCTTGGCATTTGCAGCCGGTAACTAGTCCAAGATACCAAAGGTGCTTTTTTTTACAGGAGGCAACTGGACTTTCTTGTTGTTGTTGTTGTTTTTTTAAGGACGTTGCGCTTCTCATCCAAGAAGCTTCTTCAGCTCTGACTGGATGGTGGGAAGGGAAGGATTTATACTCCTTGTAGACCGCTGGTCATTTGCATCCTTTGAGGGGGTCATTGAGGCCACTTGGAGGTTTATCTGTGTCCTCAGGGTCACCTGAATGGTATAAACAGTCCCTCTAGTCTGCAACTTTTCCTCTGGAAATCCATTCCTACTCTCACACCATTCCAAATTGTATGGCTAGAAGTCTCTACAGGATAATGGGGAATGAAAGAATTTATATTCCTTGCAGATAGCTGGTCATTTGCATCCTTTTAGAAGGTCATTGAGGCCACTTAGAAGTTTATCTGTATCCTCAGGGTCACCTGACTGGTGCAATTTCCCCCCCCCTTTGGAAATCCATTCCACCTCCCACATCATCCCAAATTGTATAGCTAAAAGTCTGTAGAGATTCTCCGTCCTCCAGGTCACGGCGATCCCAATGGTGCTTTTTCTGGAGGCAACTGGACTTTCTTATTTTGTCTTTTGAAGACGTTTCACTTCTCATCCAAGAAGCTTCTTCAGCTCTGACTGGATTTATACTCCTTGCAGCCAACTGGTCATTTGCTTCCTTTTAGTGGGTCATTCAAGCACTGGGACAACTGTGACCTGGAGGACGGAAAATCTCGACAGTCTTCTAGCTGTATAATTTGGGAGGAACCCCCTTGGAATGGTGTGGGAGGAGGAATGGATTTCCAGAGGGAAATATAGCAGACGACAGGGAGCCTTTGCACCACTCAGGTGACCCCGAGGACACAGATAAACCTCCAAGTGGCCTCAACGACCCTCCCAAAGGATGCAAATGACCAGCCTCTCTGCAATGGATGGAAACTAACCAAAGAGAGAAGAGACCTGGAATTTAAGGAGAAACTTCCTAACAGAGAGGACAATTATTTTCCATCGGGTATTTCTTGTCCTGCCTTCTGGTGCTTTGGTAAATTTGGAGACCCCTCCTCTTTGTGGCAGCCCCTTAAATTTTGGAATCCTGCTATCATTTCCTGGCCTTATAAAAGGCCAAATGGGGGTCTCTCCTCAGCTTGAAGAGGGGTGTCCTTGGCCTGTTGCCTCAGGGGGAAGGGTCACCATTTGAATTTTATCATGAGTCATTTTTAACTTTTTACCCTGAAGGTTGGTCGCCCTGTGAGGCTTTCAGGATTGTGTGCTGAGCCCTTTGATCCCGCAGGCCAGTCAAAGTCACAAATCAGTCTTGAGTGGAGGACCGGAGACCTGGCAACTCCAGGGAGGGCTGCTGCTGCCGCCTGAAGGTCGAGGAAGGTCAGGAGGGATCAAGATGCCACAGCGGGCTGGGAGTTCGGGTCTCCCAGCCACAACGCCTTGATCAGATCTCTTCCGGCTGCATCATCCGCCCGACTGCTGCTAAAGCTGCCTCCCTCCCTCCCTCCCTCCCTTCTTCCCTCCCTTCCTTCCTCCCTTCCTGCCTTCCTTCCCTCCCTCCTTTCTTCTTCTTTCTTTCTTTCTTTCTTTCCTTCTTTCTTTCTTTTCCTCTCTCCTTTCTCTCTCTCTCTTTGTGTTTTTCTTTCTCCCCCTCCTATCTCTCTCTCGCTTTCTTTCTTTTTTCTTTCCCTCTCCTTTCTTTCTTTCTCTTTCTTTCTCTCTTTCTCTCTCTTTCTCTCTCTCTCTCTCTTTCTTTCTTTTTTCTTTCCCTCTCTCTCACCTTTCTCTTTCTTTCTCTCTTTCTTTTTCTCTCTTTCCCTCTCTCTCTCCTTTCTCTTTCTCTCTCTTTCTTTTTTCTTTCCCTCTCTCTTTCCTTTCTCTGTGTCTTTCTCTCTCTTTCTTTTCTCTCTCTCTCTCTCTCTCCATCCTTTCTTCCTCTTTCTTTCTTTCTTTCTTTCTTTCTTTCTTTCTTTCTTTCTTTCTTTCTTTCTTTCTTTCTTTCTTTCTTGAATTGGAGAGAGATTTGCAAGATTCTTTCAACCAGATTGAGTTCCTACAGTTGTCCTCCCTTGGCTGTGGTCCATCTCGGGACAAGTGAGGAGTGAGATTGCAGGCATACTTAGTCCCTCATACACATGCCGAGAAACGAAGACACACAACCCGGCTGCCCACCAAGGGGGACGGCGGGGGGGGGGGGGGGGGGCTATGGGAGGGTCAGACACCTGGCCAAAGGCTGGGATGATCCAGGCGAGATTCTCTTCCATTCACATTCTGTTTTTCAGGGCGGCGGGTGTGTGTGTGTGTGTGTGTGTGTGTTTCCACATCCATGTCAGGAAAAGAAGGGTGTCAATGAAAGAAGTAAAATCTCAGCCGGGCCAAATACAAGCAAGTAATTTGAGGCATTGAAAGCCAGCTGTGCTGGGCTGTGCAGACCACAAAAATCCACCCCTCACCCTAACCCTAGTGTGACCACACCTGGAGTACTGGAACCAATTTTGGTCACCATGTTACAGAAAAGATGTTGAGACCTTGGAAAAAGTTCAGAGAAGAGCAGCTAAGAGGATCAAAGGCCTGGAGACTAAAACATAGGAAGAACGGCTGCAGGAGCTGGATTTGGCCAGTCTAGAGGAAAGAAGGGCCAGGGGGGGACAGGATAGCGGTCTCCCAGGATTTGAGGGGCTGCCAGAAAGAGGAGGGGGTCACTTGTCTAAGTGCTTCTGCTTGAGCAGCGGGTTGGACTCGAAGACCTCCAAGGTCCCTTCCAGATTCTATTCTGCTCTATTCTATTCCATTAATTCTAATTCTTTCTATTCTATTCTATTCCATTATTCTATTCTATTCTATTCTATTCTATTCTATTCTATTCTATTCTATTCTACTCTACTCTACTCTACTCCACTCCTTTCCATCCCATCCCATCCCATCCCATCCCATTCAATTCTAATTCTAATTCTAATTCTAATTCTAATTCTAATTCTAATTCTATTCTGTTCTGTTCTGTTCTGTTCTGTTCTACTCTACTCTACTTTACTCATATTCTATTCTGTTCTGTTTGTTCCGTTCTGTTCTATTCTACTCCTATATTATCTTCTATTCCTATTCTATTCTATTCCTATTCTATTCTATTCCTATTCTATTCTATTCTATTCCATTCCATCCCATCCCATACCATCCCACTCCACTTCTATTCTATCCCTATTCCATTCTATTCTAAATTTCTCCGCCCTGTGCAGAAGAAGACCAGAGTCCTGGACTTTGAACTTAACCCCTGTGACAAATGTCCCACGCTAGACATGAACAGGTGGAATGAATTGTTCAAAGAGAGAAAAGTAAGCCGTCTCCCTGGCCTCCTTTCACCACCTGATCCAGTTCTTTTGACAAGCAGTTGGCCTGGTGCGCATTTAGGAAAGAATGCCAGGCCTGCCAGGAGCCCTGGGGCTTATCCAGAATAAATCATGCACAACCAATCTGATCTCCTTTGTTCATTGGAGTGACCAGCTCCATTTGCTGCAGGAATGTGGTAATGGTGGCTGGGCTCCCCATGACACAAGGCAGAAGATGGCAAATGATGCCTGTTGCTAGGAGGTCAGCATGAAATGGAAACAGAGCTGGCTGAAGAAGGCTAGTCTAGGGAAGAGAAGGAGACAGGAGAGCCATCTTCCAATATTTGAGGGGCTGCCCCAGAGAGGAGGAGGGGGGGTCAAGCTATTCTCCAAGGCACCGGAAGGCCAGACAAGGAATAATGGATGGAAACCGATCAAGGAGAGATTCAACCTGGAAATAAGGAGGAATTTTCTGACATGAGAAACAATCCAATCCATGAACAGAAATCTGCACTTTAGAATTGTGGGCAGTTATCCATCACTGGAGCCTTTCAAGAAGAAGACTGAGCTGCCAAACACTGTCATAAATGGATGCTATAGCCGTTTGCACTGCTTAGGCCAGCGCGAAATGATTAAGAGACCTACAAATCCCTTACCAACTCAATCTAGATTAAATCCCGAAAAAGAACAAAGAAGTAGTCTTAGCCTATTGCAGGAGGCTGAATTAATCAATCATCATTAGCACAGAGTTTTTTTAACTGGGCGAGTTCCAATGGATGGAACTCATAAAAGGGAAAACAACTCAACAGGCCTTGGAAAACTCTGAAAAACGACAGATGGAACTGCATTTCACTTTCGCTGCAACAGCATACTCCCATGCCCTCTTCAATCAACACCCCTATCTAAGCATGGGGAGATTCAACTAGAAACAAAGGCATCAAACTTTCATGACCAGTAGAGAACAATCAGCCCGCTGGAACGAAGTTGCCAATTCAGAAGTTGTCGAAATCGCAGCCATTCATCCCGAGCGCTTTCAAGAATGAAGCACTCGACTCCCATCTGTCACTACCAATGCGACCCGTCAGAGGATACTACATGCCTTGGCACGAGGTTGACTGGCAAGACCTCAAGATCCCTCATCCAACTCTGTTGATGCTTAAAAACTGTTAAAAAGAAACATGACTCAACCAAAGCGAATTTAGTGAGTCAGCAACACATTGAAGAGAGCCACATTCGAACGGCCCTGCGCCAAATGAACGATATTACAGCAAGTCCTCAACTTGATGACCGTAATTGAGCCTTGGGATTACAGTCGTAAATCGGAATGCCTGGCTGATTAACCAGCGTCACCGTGGGAATCAAGCGGATCTTTGAACTTTCTTTGTTTTTTTTGCTTGTTGAAATCGTATTGCAGAAGTGAATCACTAAGATGTGAACGAACCTATTCTTTTCCTCACATGACCAGTGGTTGTTGTTGTTTTTTCTAATTGGACTAAGAAACAAAAGTAACCCTGAAGTTTCTACAAAACAAAAAACAAAAAACACAAACAAACCACATTGTAAATTGGTGTCACATGAATTCTGCAAAGACCTGTCAATGGGCGTCAGATTGCTGACAGCCCCAAAGCGCGATCATGCTGATCACAAGGAAGCATCCGGCATTCGGAACTTGCGAACCCAGAGACATAAGTAACGATTTCATGGGGAGCCAATCATTAACTCTACCAGTTGCTAAGTGACCCAATTAACTAAATTACAGATATCCACAAAGGTGCTTTTCAGGAGGCAACAAATTCTCGCTTCTTTCTAATTTGAAAGATGTTATCGCATTCATCCTCCAAAGAAGCATTCTCAGCTCGACAGTAGATTGGTGGAGGAAGCGGAGGAATTGATATAACTGTTACAGACAGCTAGTCATTTGCATCCCTTGAAAAAAGCCGAGCGGGTCGGTCTTGAGGCCAGTTTGCGAAGTTTATCTAGATGCCTACGTGAATCTCCTATAGAGGTTTAAGCCATAAACAATTTGGAAATGAACACTCTTTGAATGGATATGGAATAAGAAATGGAATTCTCCAGAGAGAAAAATTAAACTCAGAGACGACCCATTGCCACCACTCAGAGTGAGGCGCCTGAGAACCACAGAGAAAACCTCCAAGTGGACCTCAATGATTTCTCTAAAAAGGATGCAAATTGAACCAGCTGTCTGCCCAAGGAGTATAAATCTTCCATTCCCACCATCAGTCAGAGACTGAAAGAAAGCATTCCTGATGAAAAAGGCAAACATCTTCATAAGAAAGAAAAAAATACGAAAGTCTAGATTGCCTTATTGAACAAAGCTCCTTTGAGGACAATCACCAGGACCTGTTGGAGACTGAGAAATCTGCCAGAGGACCGTATTAATTGAGTTAAAATATACTAGCAATTAGAAATTAATGGTTACCAATCTACAGGCCAACACAATGAATGGAAAATGCTTTCGGGCAGTATGTTTCTCAACTTGGGCGCCTTAAAGAATGCCACTTAAGACATAGACTTCCTAGCCTTGCCTGACGGGAATTCTGCCGGAGTTTAAGTCCACACAATATTGCTCACGCTTGCCAAGGTATCACATGACATGACAAGTTGACATGACAGCAGTCTTCCAGTATTTGAGGGAGCTGCCCCACAAAGAGCGCAGAAGATGTCAACTTATTCTCCAAAGCATAGAAGGGCAGGTAGAGCCAAAACAATTGATGGAAACATTAAACCAAGGAGGAGAAGGCAACCTGGATTGAGAGAAAATTCCTAAACAGGGAGACAATTAACCAGCTGGAAAGCTTGGCCTCCAGAAGTTGGTAAATGTATCACATCTTCTGGTGATTTTAAGGAATGAGACTGCGAACGTCACTTGTCTGAAATGTAAAGGGTTTCTTGCTTGAGCTAGAACAGGGCGCGCGCAACCTTTCCTGACCTCAGGGACGCACCAAAAAGCTCTATCATTATTGAAATCCTCACGGATCAGAGAACCTTGGGAAAATCCCCAAAAAGTCTACAGGAAAGTTTCCCATCCCTGTTCTAAAAAAAAACAACGACAAAAAAACAAAAAAAAACAAGAAAAGTACAAAAAAAAAAGTAAAAAAAAAAAAACCACCACACAAAAAAGAAGGGAAAAAAACAAAAAGAAAAAGAAACAAAAAAAAAGAAACGCCAAAAAATGCAAAAACAAAAAAAAAAAGGGAAGAAAACAAAAAAACCAAATCGAGTTATACCGATCAACGCTGCTTTAGTTCTGCGGATCGCCAAAATAAAATCTCCAGCTCCATCTCAGGGCGTAAGAGTAAGAGACTTTTGGCTTCAATGCAAGCGAAAGCAGCAGAAGCAGCAGGACAGTCATTTCTTTCTCTCCCCCAAATTCTATCAGAAATGAGTTCTTTGTTGGACCTCAGCCTCTTGCGAAATAGCGAGGCCTGCCAGCGCCTGCGTTTATCCCATAAGACTCATATTCTGCGTGGAGTATTGCTGAAGGAGAAAGAAAGACGTTTGCGCCGCTTTCCGTTGACCTGCAGCCAAAAGATAGAAGAAAGAAAGAAGCGGCAAAAAGCGCCCTGGTGGCCAGGCCAGCGCGTGAGTGCCGAGCCGAAGTGGGGCATGTCCCCCCTCCACCCCTTCCCCCTCCCTCAACTACCTGTCCATGTTGTTCGCAGTGCAAGCGACGCAAGCCTTGTGTTCCCGCGCAGCCTGGATTAATAGCTTTGAGGGTGACATTTCTCTGTGGACCACCAAAATTTTCTCATGAACCACCAGTGGTCCCCGGCCCACCGGCTAGCAAACACTGAACTAGATGACTTACAAGGTCCCTTCCAATTTTATTCTGATTGAATTGCAGTTGGGGCACTGGCTTTGTACACCCTGGAGAAGGAAGGTCTGCAGCTGAGAGGTATAATAACCATCTTGTTCTCCCCTTGCGGGCTTTCCTCGAGAAGAGGAGCCAGAGAGTGCCCAAGACAGAGCAAGGCATAAAGGATTGAAAAGACCAGGCAGAAGATTCTGCTGGGACGTCAGGAAGAATTTCCAGATGATGATAGCTGCTAAAGATGGCAGCAAGGGCCTTAGGAGGCATTGAACCCTCCTTTTCTGGAAGTGCTCAAGGAGAGGCTGCTTTACTGGGGCCAGCTAGAAGATCTTCAAGGTCCCTTCCAAGGTCCCTTTTCTCTGTCTGTAAGGGAAAAGCCACCCTTGGTTGCTGCCCTGGCAGTGCTGGCACCAGGCAGGCTACCTCTCTTGCTCTGGCCATGCTGCAAAGATTTTCCTTCCCCTTTGAAGTGATGCTTTCTTTGAAGTCCTTCTTCCCTCCAATCCCAGCAAGAAGGCTCATGCCTGGAGAGCCAACCGCTGCTCAGATTTATTTGAATTCATATTCTGGAAACTCAAGAGGCCTGCTCTCCACAAACCCATCCTTCCCATCCCCCCTGGTTCCCACCCACACTGGCTCTGGAGGTTCACGTCCCCCTATCAGGGCTCTGACAGCCAACAGATTTCCTCCTCCGTTGGGCTATCAGCATTTGGAGCCTTCCTGAAAAAACATGTGGTCACAATGGAGGCTTCTGTCTGGTTGAGGAAGGAATTTCAGGAGCACAGATAGGCCGCATCCTGGAGTGATTCCAGGGTCACAGAAAGGAGGGAGGAGGAGAAGGACCCCAACCTGGCACAGGAGGAGACATTTCTGGAACAAGCCTCCACTGGCCAGCTTATAGCGGAGTATAGAAGGAACATCCAGTCCTGCTTATCAAGGGAGACCGAGGGGAGCAAGTGGCCAGTGTTAAGTTTCTGGGTGTTACCCTAAAAGAGGACCTGACCTGGGGTGCCCACATTGCAGCCTTGATCAAAAGGGCCCAGCAGAGATTATACTACCTGAGGCTTCTCAGGAAACAACAACTGAATGGAAAACTGCTGGTGACCTTCTAAAGCTGCACCAGAGAGAGCATCTTAACTTACTGCACCTGTGGATGGTTTGCCAATTGCACAGGGGCAGATAGGAAAGAGCTCCAGAGGGTTAAGGTCATTGCCCAGAGGATCCTGGGTTGCCCTCTCCCCTCTTTGGAAGAGCTTTAGAGCTCCTGCTGCCTTAAGAAAGTTCAAAACATCCTCAAAGATCCATCTCATCCTGGGAACTCTTTTTTTGAACTATTACCATCTGGCAGACGGTACAGGATAATAATACAAACAAGGACAAACAGGCTGAAAAACAGCTTCTCTCCCAGGGCAGGAGCTCTGTTGAATTCTACTGTATAGTGCAATATGAATGCAATATCGGGGATTTTCAATTCAATTGTATAGAATGTGAAGGAGGTGTGTTAGTGTTTATTTTCATGGTCATAATGTACACTGAAGATGGCATTTAATTTTATTGTACGAGGTGCAGTGACAATAAAGTAAACTAAGTAAGTAACTACATAAGTTCACCTGCCTTGCCATCATGGTTTTAAGAACCCCATCAGCATCAGGGGAAGCCCAAAGGAAGCACTTTCAGGCTGAGTTGGGCATGAGCATGGACAGCTCTGTCCATCTGATGAACCTCTCCAGCTTCTTTCCAGAAGGGTTGGGTTCCGCTTATTGGGGCTGGCAGGGATTGAAATTGAAAAGCTGGAATTACAGTCCTGATAGTCATTATGCAGGTCAACATATGGCTGTACCTGATTTAATGAGCTTTTTCATGACAGTTGTAAAGCCAACTCTGTGCTTGTCAACTGAACCAATTGTTTGTTATGGGTATTTTTTTTTTTCCTGGAGGACTGAAGTAGCAACAGCACTTAAAACTTATATATTGCTTTGCAGTGCTTTGCAGCTCTCTCTAAGTGGTTGACAGAGTCAGCCTCTTGCCCCACAACAATCTGGGCTCTCATTTGACCCACCTCGGAAGGATGGGAGGCTGAGTCAACCTGGAGCTAGCCAGGATCGAGCTTCTGGCTGTGGGCAGACTTAGTCCGCAATGCTGCATTCTCACCACTGCGCACCATGGAAGGAAGGAAGGAAGGAAGGAAGGAAGGAAGGAAGGAAGGAAGGAAGGAAGGAAGGAAGGAAGGAAGGAAGGGCAGACAATGAATAATGGATGGAAACTAAAGAATTTGGAAATAAGGAGACATTTTCTGACAATGGAGAACAAAAACCTAATGGAACAAAAGTTGTGGAAGCTTCATCCCTGGAAGCTTTCAAGAAGAGACTGTCACAAATGGTGTGGGGTCTTTTGCTTGGGTGGGGGGTTGGGCTAGATGACTTACAAGGTCCCCTTCCAACTCTGTTAATCTGAAAAAAAAAAAAAAAAACAATTTGGAAGGGGCTTGGGGGAAGGGCCATTTCTCCGAGCTGGGAGGTCAATGCTTTGCAGAACTGCCCATTGTCCTGAAACAATGAAATGAGTCTCATTGTTTTCATTTAAAACAAAAGCAACAACAGCCCTGCTTCCTTCTCACTTGGGCTCAGCGCAGGTTTCAGGCTCCGTCAGCAAAGACATTCTCAGGGGACAAAGCAAGAGGCCGCCTTTTCCAGGCCTTCAGCGATTCTGTCTTTGGCTGTTGTGTGAATCAGCACCTCACAGGGAACCTGAGGGTTGCTTATTTCAGCAGGCCGAGCACTTGGGTTGCCAGGCTGGCTGGGAATGAAGGGAGTTGTAGTCCTCCCCCTTCCCATCTGGAGGGGACCAAATCCTTCTAAAACCCCTAAAAATGCCAGCTAGCAAACTCCTTATTTCCTCTCCCTGGAGGCATCTGGACTCACTTCAGGTGGAGGAACTGTAGCCAGGAAAGCTGGAAGAGGATTATTGGGGTCAGGGTGGGGGGGCTGGGGGTTGAGTTGTGACCTCTCTCCCCTACGTGTTCTGCTCCTCTCACATGGGGGAGGGGGGGTTTGAATACAGACCCTATTGCAGGGGTCTCCAAACTTGCCAACTTTAAGACTTGTGGACTTCAACTCCCAGAATTCCTCAGCCAGCAAAGTCCACAAGTCCTAAAGTTGGCAAGTGTAGGGACCCTTGCCCTATTCTGAGGATGCTGAACCACCATCCCAGCAACCTTAGCCGGTTCAACAAATCTCCCCCCCAGGCTCAAAGGACTCCCCCACCACCACCGATGGGCACCCAGTTCTGATCCAAGCAAGCCCTTGTCCAGGCCAGGGGAGTCTTCTGCCAACTCAGTGAAAGGGGAAAAGGTTCCAGTGCCCCACACTTAGCAGAAAGGGCAGAGGTGCCCCCAACGGGCAAGGCTTTGGGCCACTGCCCCCACCCCATGCTGGAGTGGGCAGGAAACTGCCCTGGCATTCCTGCTGTTTGATGCCCTCCTCCTATCTCTCTCCAGAGCCTGGGTTTGCATGGGAGGGCCATGCCCCTCCACCTTGGCTGTGCCACCTTCAGAGATGCACATCGCTGTTCCTCACAGCTGTGGGCGCAGGCCTGCAATTTACACACATTTATTTCTGGTGAGCGGCAGGGCCGCCTGGGAGCTGCCAAAACGCCTATCCTGTTTGGGTTTCGTGCTCAGGGCAGCCTTCAGAGTGATTCAGGCCGCCAAGTGGCTGACACCAAGCCTGGGCTTCCGCCCTGCCCCCGCCACCCCTTGCCAACTCTGCCCCGGGGCTATCCTGAGCGCGTGTTGAGACTCCCGGTGGAGCTGCCGAGGCCCGGCAGGTGCCCGGGGTGCCACCTGTTTACTCACTCTCACTCCAGGAACGCAGCCCCTGCAGCCACGACTTGGAAGCACTTCGATGGGAACCTTCCTCTCGCTTGGGTTCCACACTGCAGCCGGGATAAGTCTGGGCAGATTCCATCCTCGGAGAGAATATTTGCCCTGCAGAAGCCTTTTGGGGTTGCAAACAAGGCTCTGCAGAGAGGGAGGGGGAGGGGGAGGAAGGGGCTGGGCCAGAGAGCCTCACCTGGCCAGGGCCCAGCAACCTTTGTGGAGTCCACGTTTGAAGCCTGGGGACTGGGGAGGGTGACAGAGCAAGCAATGGGGGAACTGAGGCAGCTTGAGATGGGCCAATTCAAGCAGCACATGGGAAACTGAAGCACAACCCCTGGTTTTCTGCCTCTATCTGGGTGGCCCTTCTGCTTTTCGCCCTGTCCTTTCCCTCTCCTGCATTCAGGAATATTAAAACTGGCCACCCAGGACTCTCTGGGAGGTTTGAAAGGCAGCCAGCCTCCTGGGGGGCAAAAGGATTAGAAAGGTGATGCCAGGTTTTGCCTGGGCATTTCAGGGCACAGGCGGTCCCAGCAGAGCCCATAGTGTGCGCCAGCATTTAAACCCCCAGCATTTCAGGGGGGGAACAAATCGACTGGAGTAAGAACAACAGAGAGGGACGCGGGGGCTCAGGGACTAAGACTCTGAGCTTGTCGATCAGAAAGGTCGGCAGTTCAGCGATTCGAACCCCCGGCGCCGCATCACGGAGTGAGCTCCCGTTCCTTGCCCCAACTTCTGCCAACCTAGCAGTTCAAAAGCATGTAAAAAAATGCAAGTAGGAAAAGAGGGACCCCCTTGAGTGAGAAAGTAACAGCGTTCGGTGTGCCTTTGGGTGTTTAGTCATGCTGGCCACGTGACCACGGAGACGTCTCCGGACAGCACTGGCTCTTCGGCTTTGTGACGGAGAGGAGCACCACCCCTCAGAGCCGGAAATGACTTGCACAGATGTGCAAGGAGGGGAACCTTTAGCTTTTCAGAACAGCAGATTGGCCAAGAGGCCACACAAGAAAGTTTCTAATTCACATTTGTGGATACCCTGGGTTTGCCCAGCTAAGCTAAGCAAGGCCAAACAATCATACGGCTCCCTGGCTTGGGCATTGCATGTTACATGAACACATCAGTGACTCTGGCTTTAGTGTGGTGTGGGAATGATGAGTCAAAAAAGCACTGTTGCAGATTTCTGGAAGTCATGGTCTGAGCCTTCTGGAGGACAGCTGTGGGAGGAAGACACAAAGAGCCCAATGAAGCCCTTGAACAAATAGAATAGACCTGGGAGGGACTTTGGGGGTCTTCTAGTCCAGCCCCCTGCTCAAGCAGAATGTGATGACCCAAAAGGGTGTGGCACAAAGGCAACACAGTCAGATAATCAGTAGGAGTCCCTTTATTAGCTCCAACTTTGACCCCAATGTCTTGGTTACCCTCTGGCTGGAGAAAAATTATCCCAGGAACAGCCTTTGGCTGTAGAGAATCAAGTCCAAAACGTGGTCAACAAAAACTGTAACTATAAGTCCAAACTTGAGATGAGGTCATTAGTCCAACAGGGCAAGAGTAAGAATTCCAGATGTGAAGGCACAGCAATAACTCTGCCAGGAACGCAGATAACCTAAAGTACACACAAGATAAACTCATGTTTGTTCCAAGCAGACTCCACACTCAGCATGCATCTCTTTTAAACTCCCTTCCCAATTGTGCTTATGAAGGGAATCAGAGCCCTTTCCTCCCCCGTAAGCCACACAACCCTCGTTGCTCTCTTCTCCATTCCTCCTTGTGTGCCCTAGGATGAAGGGGGGGGGCTTGGTCTTCCTCTGAACTCCCTCTCCCTTGTTCTACCTCTGCCCTGCTCTGCCTAGCTGGACTTTGCCCTTCCCCAGTTTCCTCCACAGCCACACTCCCACTCCCTGTCAGCTGTTTGTTTTCCTCCTCAGATTCAGACTTCCACAGAGGCATGACACAGGAGAAACAAGACTGGCAGAAGAGCTCCCAAAGTGGGCCCTGATCCAGCTCCACCATGAAGCAGAACATAGGGAAATCAGGGGCAGCCTTCAGAACATGGTGGATGTGGCCTGGGTGCCAACCACACAAATACACAATGCCCCTTTGGGGTGTGCCAGGCAAAGGGACTCGTTCTGCAACTCCCTCATCTTCTTTTTAAATATTTTATTGATTTTCTGTTGTTTATATTTTGTTATTGCTTAATAAACATCTGGGTTGTCTGGGTTATTTAATTTGCTTGACAATACAGATTACATTCTTAATTACCACCTTTTTTTTTCAACCTCTGATAAAATATAGTCCATGTCTGATAATATTCTGTCTCTTCTTTCTGTTTAATCTTCAGCGGAAGTCTGCCCATTTCTGCACAATCCAGGATCTTTCTAATTATCTATTTGTCTCATGCAGTTTCTTCATTTTTCCAATATTGTGTCAATATAATCCTCGCTGCTGTTAAGAAATAGATCCTTTGCTGATCAAGTTTTTCTGATGTCATACTCTGCACCTCTCTTGTCTTCTGATATGCTCTAAGTCAGGGGTCTCCAACCTTGGCGACTTTGGCAGCTCCTCAAGACCTGCCAAGGCTGCCAAGAGTTCCTTGGCTGAGAAGTTGAAGTCCACAAGTCTTAAAGTTGCAAAGCTGGCTGAGAAATTCTGGGAGTTGAAGTCCACAAGCCTTAAAGTTGCCAAGATTGGAGACCCCTGCTCTACGCAGAGCATAGTTGCCTTTCCAAGCAACTTGAAGGAAGTTGAGGTTGAATCTCTTGGAAGGGTTGGTTTCCTTTCCATCGCTTCCAGAGGGGACATCCCTGGCAGTCCCCTTTGTGGAGGGAGCTTTTCATCCTGGGCACTAAACAAACCCAAATTGGCTTGAGCTCCAACCACATGGCCAAGTACAGACTCTCTGAGACTGTCAGCTGGCGAAGGGGGTCACTACTGTCCCCCTGCCCCCCCCCCAGCTCCCGTTGGGCTGCTGGACTCTGTCCCCTCCCTGGGAGAAGAATAATCCCCTCTTTGTCAGCTGCCTTGGAGGCAAGGAGGCAGGTGACGTTCTGGGCAGCAGCCCAAGCTAGTATTGAAAATTTCTTTTTATTTAGTATTTATTTGATTTCTCAATCGTTTACAAGATACAGGTATAAGAATAAATATAGTTTTGAACACATGAGATAGATACTTATAAGAAAACTAATAAATAAATAAACAATAGGACAGGGACGGTAGGCACGATTGATTGCGCTTATGCAGGCCCCCTACAGACCTCTTAGGAAAGGGGGTGAGGTCAATAGTAGACAGTCTAAGGTTAAAGTTTTTGGGGTTTGGGGAAGAAACCATAGAGTCAGGCAGAGGATTCCAGACAGTGACCGCTGTGTTGCTGAAGTCGTATTTCCTGCAATCAAGTTTGGTGCAATTAACCTTCATTTTGTATCTATTGTGTGCTCTTGTATTGTTAGGATTGAAGCTGAAGTATTCATTGACAGGTAGGACATTGTAATGTATGATTTTATATACAAGACTTACTGTTCAGCCAAAAATTCTGCTGCAAAGTGAGACATCTGTTAAGTGAGTTTTGTCCTGTTTTCCAACCATGGTCGATATCCATCCTTCTTCTTTTTGGCAGCCCCTTGAATATTGGAACACTGCTAGTCTTTCTTTTCACTAGACGAGCCATGCCTGGTTCCTGCAACCATTCATCGTATGTTTTAGCCTCCAGGCCCTCAGTCATCTTTGATGCTCTTCTTTGCCCTCTTTCTAAACTCTCAACCTCTTTGTTTCCATCATGGCGACCAAAACTGGATGCAGAATTTCAAGTGTGGTCTTACCAAGGCATTACAAAGCGGTACTAATCACTTAACATGGTTGTCCCAAAGGGTTTTTTTTCCAAGAGGCAACTGGACTTTCTTGTTTTTTTGTGTTTTGAAGATGTTTCGCTTCTCAACCAAGAAGCTTCTTCAGCTCTGAAGAAGCTTCTTAGATAAGAAGCGAAACATCTTCAAAGAAAAACAACTAAGTCCAGTTGCCTCATGAAAAAGGCTCCTTTGAGACAACCAAGACCTGGATGACCAAGAATCTCTACAGATGTTTAGCTATACAATTTGAGATGTCCAACCTTGGAACGGTGTGAGAGGAGGAATGAATTTCCAGAAGAAAAATTATAGACTTGCAGGAACCAGGAGCACCACTCAGGTGACCTTGAGGACACAGGTAAACCTCCAAGTGGCCTCAACGACCCTCTAAAAGAATGCAAATGACCAGGTCTCTGCAAGCAGTATAAACCCTCCCATTCTCCACTATCCCATCAGAGCTGAAGAAGCTTCTGGGATGAGAAGTGAAATGCCTTCAAAAGAACAAACAAGAAAGTCCAGTTGCCTTCTGAAAAAAACACCTTTGGGACAACCATGACTTGGAGGACTGAGGATCTCCATAGATTTCACCTGATCTTGATTCGATCCCTCTGCTAAGGCAGCCTAGGGTTGCACTGGCTTGCAGTGTCTTGCTCCACGGTGCTTGACTGCTGCTATTGTGACTGAGGCTCAGAGATACGGCCCGGAGCCTTAACCGTGGCATAAATGTTGTTGTTTTCGATAGCATGAGGTCAGTCTCTGGCGTGGAAAAAAGTGGCTGCTCTCTCTTCCAAAAACAATCAAACCAGCCCTTCCTGCCTGGCTTCGTGGAAAGGAGGTTTGGAGAGCTCCGGAGGTTGCACTGTCCAAGGGCCTAAGGAAAGGACACGGCATGGAAGATCTCCCACCACCAACACACCCTTCCTTTCGAACCGTTCCCTTCCCCAGGCCGAGAAAAGGTGATGTCAAGGGCTCCACCCAGGCCTGTTTTCCCAAAAGATGTGCCGCCTGGAGGCCTGGGTGGATTTTCATCTGAAGCAGGTGATGGAGCTCCGGAGAAGGTGCCACCTTTTGGAAAAGGCTTTTGGAAAAGGCTCTCTTTGCAAGCCCTGGGCAGTGGTGGGATTCAAAAAATGGTACCACCGGTTCTGTGGGCATGGCTTGTTGGGTGTGGGGTGGTGGCAGAGGTGGGTATTCAGTCAGTTCTGACCAGTTCTGGAGAACCAGGAATGGACATTTTGAGTAGTTCGGAGAACCTGCAAATCCCACCCCTGCCTGGCCCCAACCCCATCTCTTCTCTGCCTACATTACTCTGTGGTCACATCTCCAAACCCCCACTCTTTTTCTCTCAAATTAACCACTATTGACCTCACCCTACCCTTCCTAAGAAGTCTGTAAGGGGCGTGCATAAGAGCACCATCGTGCCTACCATCCCTGTCCTATTGTCCCCAATTATTTGTATCCATTTCCCGTATTTAGATTTATGTTTATTATCTTGTAAGCTATTGACAAATAAAATAAATAAAGAAATGGATGTGGCACCCCTACCTCACCTGCTCTTCTGCATTCAGAGAGGGCTTGAGTTAGGGAAGGCAACCCATAATGTCCATATTTACCAAGGTATTGTATAATTTAGCCCATTGTGCTTGGCCAAGCTGATTTAGCCATGGTTTAGAATAGAATAGACTTCTTTATTGGCCAAGCGTGATTGGACACACAAGGAATTTGTCTTTGGTGCATAAACTCTCAGTGTACGTAAAAAGAAAAGATACATTCATCAAAAGTCAAGAATCACCAGGTGCAACAATAATAGTCATAGGGGATAATAAGCAATCAAATCACACTAGGAAACAATCAATATAAATTGTAAGGATACAAGCGACAAAATTACAGTCATACAGTCACAAGTGGGAGGAGATGGGTGATAAGGAGGAAGCAGTGAGGAGTTTACTGAATAAACCATCATGCACCCCATCCAAAGCCATAATCCACCCTTTGCTACATAGAATAGCAAATTCATAACCAAATCAAGCTCATTAAGAGGTGTGAACCAGTGGGGGGGGGGGTGAAGAGGGGAGAGCTGCCAACCCTTTTCCTGAACTCAGTGGAACTTCCTGCTGTGTAACATTGCACGGCCCCTGAGCCTCCAAGCTGAGTTTGCCAATGAAAATGTATCTGGCTATTGTTTAAACCGCTTCAGCTGCTCCCTGAAAACAATTCGTTTACTAAGGACTCAAGCCAATGTTAACAAGCAGTGTGCATTCTACTACAGGTACTCTTCGGCTGAAGACCACAACTGCGTCCAGAATATATGTTGCTTAGTGAGAAATGTTGTTGGGGTTTTTTTATATATATATATAAATACTTTTTATTAAACATTTTCCAGCAATTTAGTACATATCAGCACTTTCAACAACATTACAGCATCGTCAGCATTCATATTCATACATTATTTACTGTGTTACTTTGATATCTATTGTCTAACCAGGAGTACCAGGTGGCCCAGACCAGATAAGACTCTGATTCACCTCTAACTTTTAACTCTAAGGTCAGCCTGTCCATCTCTGTGCAGTCTATGGAAATAAGAGTGATTTTTGCTTTTCCCTTCCCATAAGAATCCATGCTACCCTCGCTGCAAGTAATGTCTCTCTATTAATAATATTCTTTTATTATCCAAATTAATCCAATCTCTTATCCATGTCATGGCTGCTGCCTGATAGTATAATTTCCAGTCCGGAAGTCTAAAGCCACCTCTACTTCTTTTATCCTGTATTTGCAGGAGAAATGTGTTGGGATTTTTGGGATCCCTTTTATGATTTTTCCTGCCATGTTTGTCAAGGGAATCTCCTGCAGCTGTTAAGTTAGTAACACGGTTTCCCCATGGACAGAAAGTTGCAAAAGGTTATCATGTGAACTTGGGATACTGCAACCGTCATAAATATGAACCTGTTATCAAGCCTCTGAATCTAACAAAATGAAATTCAACATAGAGAAAAGTAAAGTCTTAGGCAAGAAAAACCAAAAGGACACACACAAACAGGGTGAAACCAGGCTCAGTCGCAGTAACTGTGCGAGGGGTCTTGGAGTCTTGGTGGACAACCAACTAAATATGAGCCAGTCATGTGCAGCAGCAGCCAAAAAAGCCAATGCAATCCGAAAGTGCATTAACTGAGGGATGCAATCAAGATCAAGTGAGGTACTAAATTGTTGTTGTTGTTAGTTGTGAAGTCGTGTCTGGCCCATCGTGACCCCATGGACAATGTTCCTCCATGGCCTTCCAACCATCCCCTGCAGTCCATTTAATCTCACACTGACTGCTTCAGTGACTCCATCCAGCCACCTCCTTCTCTGCTGTCTCCTTCTTCTTTGTTTGCCCTCAGCATTAGGTTCTTATCCTGGGAGTCCTTTCCTTCTCACAAGGTGGCCAAAATCTTTGAGTTTCATCTTCAGGATCTGGCCTTCTAAAGAGCAGTCAGGGTAGATCTCCTCTAGGACTGACCAGTTGGATGGCGTTGCAGTCCAAGGGACTCACAGGTACTCCTACCACTCTATAAAGCCTTAGTAAGACCACACATAGAGTACTGCATCCAGTTTTGTTCACCACATCATAAAAAAGGTGTGGAGACTCTAGAAAGAGGGCAGAGAAGAGCAACCAGGTTGATGAGGGGACTGGAGGCTGAAACATACGATGAACAGTTGCAGGAACTTGGCATGGCTAGTCTGGTGAAGAGAAGGACCAGGGGAGACAGGAGAGCATCTTCCAATATTGGGAGGGGCTGCCCCAGAGAGGAGGAGGGGCTCAAGCTATTTTCCAAAGCCCCCAAAGTCCAGACAAGGAACAATGGATGAATTTTGTCCCATTCACAGGCTGGAGGGGCCAGTTGAGCATCCGAAACACGCAGCCACAAAGCCTATGTTTTCCCTGCTGGCTTTCCCTGCAACTCTCTGTAGCCAGCTGTCCAATTAATGGCCACATAGCCTGGCCACACTTAAGCCCACTTGGGCCCAGTTCAGCCAGTCTCTCTCTGCTGGTCGAGAGCTTTGGAAGAGGGGCTGGCTGGAGTGCTCTTAAGGTACTGGCCACTCCCTGCACAGCAAGCTCAGATTCCCAGCTACTGATGGGCCACCTTTTTTGGCTCGAAGCTGTCAGGAGGCCTGAAGCTGGGCAGGGGCACAAAACCAACGCCTGCAGAGGAGGGGGGGCTCTGGGGATGACTCCTGGGGAGGCTGTTTGCTTTGGACAGAAGGCACAGAATTCGGTCACCAGATTAATTTTTTAGATTAACAGAGCTGGAAGCAGGGGTGGGATTCTACTGGTTGAGACCGATTTGGGCGAACCGGTTACAGCTGGTTTGCCAAACTGGTATTTGAACCGACTGGCTGGTCATCCCCCTCACACTCCTCGCCTCCCAGGAGTCTCCATGTGGCCCATTTTCAATGGAGGTAAGTGCAGGGTCACGCGGAGGCTCTGGGAGGGGGAAAATGGGCCTTCTGGAAGTCCGGAAATGGGCCTGTTTCTGGCTTCCAAGATGGGCCTCCAGAGCCTGGGGGAGGCTGTTTTCACTCTCCCAGAGGCCTGAGGGAAGCCTCCAGACCAGGGGTTGGATTCTACCAGTTCGCACCTATTCGCTAGAACCAGTTGGTAACATCCTAAGCAGTTCAGAGAACCGGTTGTTAGAAGAAATTACTGGGCTAATCCTGTAAGGAAGGCAGGAAGGAAACATTCTGGTGTTGCTGACAGAAACTGTCTCTCCGTTAACCCTGATTACATTCTTGGCAGGACCAGACTTTCTGTCTCTGGAACGTCTCTGGAGTTTTCTTCCCGTCCTTTGCTGGTGCTTTGCTTGTGTGGAAGGACCATTGAAAAAAGTGACTTATGACCGTTTTGCACACTTACGACTGTTGCAGCATCCCCTCAGTCATGAGAGGCCAGGAGAGGAGAAGCGTGCCTCAATGCAAGTGATATTGAATTGGCCACGCCCAGCCAATAACATAACTACCAAGCCACACCCACCACCTAAGCCACGCCCATAGAACTGGTTGTTAAAAAAATTAAATCCTACTCCTGCTCTGGACCCGTGGGAGGGCAAAAAACGGCCTTCTCAGAAAAACCAGAAGTGGCAAAGCGGGCCTATTTCCGGCTTCTGGTGGGCCTCCACAGCCTGGGGGAGGCCTCTGGACTCTTGGGAGGGTGACAAACGGCCTCCCCCAGCCTCTGGAGGACCACCAGAAGCCAGAAACAGGACGTTGCAGTGGGCCACGCCCACTGTGGCCACATCCACCCAGCAACTGGACAGATGACCAGTTGCTGGGATTTTTGAATCCCACCCCTGGCTGGAAAGGATCTTGTAGGTCATCTAGTCCAACCTTCCACCCAAGCAAGAGACCCTGCACCATTTTTGACAGGTGGTAGTTCAGTCTCTTCTTGAAGGTTTCCAGAAATGAAGCTCCCACAACTTCCGAGGGCAATTTCTATTCCATGGATTGGAACAGAACAGCTCTCGCTGTCAGGAAATTCCTTCTTATTTCCAGGTTGAATCTCTCCTTGTTCAGATTCCATCCATTATTCCTCATCTGACCCTTGGGTGCTTTGGAGAATAGCTTGACCCCTTCCTCCTCTCTGGGGCAGCCCCTTGAATATTGGAAGATGGCTCTCCTGTCTCCCCTGATCCTTTTCTTTCCTAGACTAGCCAGGCCCAGTTCCTGCAACTGTTCATTCATATGTTTGAGCCTCCAGTCCCCTCATCATCCTGCTTGCTCTTCTCTGCACTTTTTCTAGAGTCTCAACCTCTTTTTTATAGTCTGGTGACCAAAATTGGTTGCAGTACTCTAGGTGCGGCTTTATAGAGTGATATTAGAACCTCATTTGATCTTGATTTTATCCTTCTGTTAATTAAACTTCAGATTGCATTGACTTTTTTTTTTCTGGCTGTCACAGCACAGTATTGGCTCATATTTAATTGATTATCCAAATTTTAGGGCCCAAGGGAGAAACTCAGGTTGGTGGTTACCCCTACTTCAAAAGAAATGAAAAAGAAACCACCTTAACCATATTTCCAGCTGAGTCAAGCAATGAAGGAGTATGTCTGCAATAGTTTGAATTCAATTTATGGAATACAAATTAAGGAACCTTTTTCCAACAGTGACCACAACATGATTGACTTTTGTCTCAACATATGTCCACACAAAAATCATCACAATGACAAAAT
>BHFT01019180.1:0-21339 GCA_004320025.1 Laticauda laticaudata
GTTCAGCCCAAAACAATCCAGCCCCCCCTCGTGCCCACCCACCCCCTGTCCCCATGATCCCCCTAAGCCTTATGCCAGAGGCCACTTTTAAGACTTGTGGACTACAACTCCCAGGATTCCCCGGCCAGCTTTGCTAGACTTCAACTCTGTGCCTGCTTACTCTCTTGTAATCCCTTCCTCTGCCATCTCCCCAGGAGAGAAAGAAAAAAAAAAGAAAACGGTTAAATGGGGAGTTCTGAGACTCGAAGACCACAAGTCTTTCAAGTGGCCAAGTTTGGGGACCCCTGCCTTCTGTAGTTTGCCACCCTCCTGGCTTGGTGTGATGGGGGATTGTAGGCCGGGGTAACTCAGGAAGCCGCCGGGCTGCCTCGGATCCTTGCCAAGGCCTTGGAAGAAGGCCAGGCGGAGGGAAGGAATGGCCTCGGGTAGCTCTTTTCGGCCCCAGAGATGGGCAGCTTGAGGGAGTCACGCCTCTGGGTGTTGGGAGAGGATCCATCTTGCGGCCTTCTCTCTCTCTCTGCGTCTCCCACAGAGGCTCCTGGGAGAGGGTTGATCTCTTGCCCTTTGGGGAGGCTGCGAAGTGGGACTCCTTTGCCCGCGTGGCAGATTAAGGCTTCATGTGCAAAATCTTGGGTGCCCCCCCCCCCACCTTGGTCACAAAGGAAGCCATATCCTTTGTGGTGCCCCCTTTGGGCCCGGTGCCGTAAGCACCTGCTTTCATCTTAACCCACCACTGGCTAAGGCCCTCCAAAGGACTCCCACCCACCTCATCATTTGCCTTTCCTGCCCTCTGGCAGCCAGAAAACAGGTTTTGTGGTGGTTGTGTGGGGTGCTGCCCATAGAGCCCCCTCTGCTCTGTTTGGAAGAAGGGGTGTGTGGTGGTTGTGGGGGAAAAGCCTGTATTGAGTGAGAGAGAAAAGGGCACCTTCCTAGACCAGCCTCCCTCTTCCCCCCCCCCCCCAGAAATCTGAAGGGAAGCTCAGAACCAGAAGTGGGGAATGGAAACCGGAGTTTTCTTAAGGAAGGAGGGGGGCGTATTCTGCCCTGGGGGGGTCTCTTCTTGGGCTCCCCCAAAGGTAGACGGGGCGCCCCCCCCACTCCTTCCACCGCTGCCTTTTTCGGGAAGTGAAGAGGAACTCGGTTGGGGCTTCCTGGGGGCGGCAGCGTCTGGTTTCACTTTTGCTAGTTTTATTCTGTTTCATTTTTTTTTCTTTTCCTGGTGCTTTTGAACAAAAAGCAATCCCAGCTTTAGTGCCGTGCAGGTGCTGCTGCTCGACTTAACGGCCACGACCGAGCCCCAAACTCCTGCTCTTAAAGCGAGGTCTTTGTTAAGTGAGGTTAAGGACCTTGCTTTCCACCGTTGTTAAGTGAATCACGGCAGGCGATTAAGGTAGTAACTCAGTTGTTAAGTGAGCCTGGTCCGAAGGACGCAAAAGGAGAACTGTTGACCCAGGGATGCTGTGACCATCATATGAAAACCCCCCCCCCAGTGCTTGACTTTTGATCCTGTGACCGTGTGGGGGATGCTACCATAGTTGTAACTGTGAAAAAACGGTTCTAAGTCACTTTTTTTCCAGTGCCGTTGTAAACTTTGGTCACGAAAAGAACTGTTGTAAGTGGAGAACAATCCAGCCGCCTTCTTTCTTTTCACTCTCAAAAGCTTCCTGCGTGGGTGTCTCATGTGCTATAAGGCTGGCTTGTGCTTTTCCCCGCCTGCCTGCTCAGTCCGCTTTGGCCAGGAGCAGGCGGCTCCTGAGGGACGGGGGTGGGTGGTGGGGGGGTGGGTAGGGGGCTCCCATCCCCTCTTTTGTCTGGGCAGGGGCTGCACAGGAGCGGCCCAGCTGTTGCTTTTTCCCACAAGCAGCCGAGCTGAGTCCCCTTTGCAGAAAACAACACTGAGTAGCCGCTGAGTAGCAGAGCAGGGCAGGAGGGGCAGAGCTCCAGGTGGCTGGTATGTGTGTGTGTGTCTGTCCCCAACTCCCCTGACAAAAAAAGGAGAGCATTTTCACTGCTGTGAATGACAGCCAGGTTGGCTTTCGCGGGAGATCCCCAAAGAGCCACAGGTGTGCTTGTCGCCTCTGCCAATGTTGGGGGGGATGATTTGGTCTCATTTGGGGGTGCAGAGTTTACAAGCCCAGGGACCAGAGGTCAGTTGCAACCCAGCTGCTTTCTCCCCTTCTGATGGAAGCAGAGACCACCTTTCTTGGTGGCTACTCCAGCTCTTTGTCCGGTGCAAAAGTCACACCCACGCCCTCGTGAGATGCTTGTGCATGCTTAAAAAAAGGCCGGGCTTAGATTGCACGGGGATGGGGGCCATCATGTCTGTTTTGATTCCACCTCCATCCCTGCTCTGCCCTGGGACCGGTGGGTCTCCAGCGGGGGGCAGGCAGGCCAGAGGTTGGCATCATGGATTGCAGAGTTTGATGTGGTGAGTTACATGAGCCAGCCATGATGGCTTCTTTAGCAAATCATGGCTTAGCTTAATATAGGGATTCTTTTGGAGGCTTGGCTTTGCTCCAGTTCACCTCCCCCTGCAGTGATGGGTCATTCTGTATTTTTTTTTTTAAAGCTGATTGGTCTACAATAGCATTATTTTAGCAGACTGAAAGAATGTTTTTTAAGTTTTGGCAAACATAGTTTTGCATTCTGCTGCACTTCAGCTCCAAGTTGATTTATCTTCCTTTGTAACGCCTTGGGGGGGTAATTTTGAGACTCTCTTGAGACTCTGGAAATAATGCAGAGAAGAGCAACAAAGATGATTAAAAGGCCTGGAGACTAAAACATATGAAGAACAGTTGCAGGATTTGGGTATGTCTCTAGTCTAGTGAAAATAAAGATTTAGGACAACATGATAACAGTGTTCCAATATTTCAGGGGCTTCCTGAAGGCACCAGAAGGCAAGATAAGAAACAATGGATGGAAACTAACCAAAGAGAGAAGCAACCTGGAATTAAAAAGAAACTTCCTAACAGGGAGGACAATTAACCAGTGGAACAGCTTGCCTTCAGAAATCATAGGCCACTGGAGGCTTTAAAAAAGAGACGGGCCAGCCGTTTGTCTGGAATGGTATGGGGTTTGACTAGATGACCTTCAAGGTCCCTTCCAACCCTTTTATTCTGTTACTTATCAGGCAGAAGAAGGTTGTTTGGTCTGCCTTTAGTGGGACCCTAACATCAACTTGTTAAGATGCTTTGAGACAAAAGCACTTCCTTATTTCTTGAGAGGACCTGAAAGTAACCAGGTCTGTTTCTTCCGGTTCACAAATGCTTCCAGGCCAAGTCACCGAGGAGGAGGAGGAGGTGCCATTCTTCCTCACTGCAGGCAATTCAGCAAATGTGCATTTAATGCCTAACCCAGACAGACAGGCCTGTACTTTAGCAATTTATGGTTGGCTTTTTTTTTTTTTTTGCATCACACTGGTTTCCTTTATTGCATTTTTACAAATAATAAATCTTGATTTCATTGGATGACTTAAGGGGGCCAGCAACTCTTCCTGTACTTAACGTGGTGCAGCTCGATTGTGGCTAAATATAATGTGTAACGCTGTTATAGTTGGTAAACCAACTATATATAAACCAACTATAAACCAATCTATAATCACTCTGTTAATATGTGCCAAACCAATTAACTGTGTGAACCAGGGATATCTAAACCCTGGCTTAATATGCTGGGCAGACCGGGTCCTATTTAGAGCTGGTTCCGTGATTGGCATCCTGCTTGGTGTTTTATAAAAATTTCCCCTTTAAAAAATATGACCTTTCACGTCTGACAAAAAAGTTTGACTTGATTCAGGCAGCCCAAGAAACTCTTTTCGGGGGTTAACAAAATACATTTTTTCTCCTGTTGATAGAACATATAGTGCCCAAACCAACAAAGGAAAATTGAACCTAGCCTGTTAGTTACTCCATGAAGTACACCGTGTAGTAGGATCCTAGTTTTAACCCAGGTTTGGTGTTCAGTTAAGTTTGCCCACAGGTAAATTGTGGTCAATTATGATTTTCAAAAATGACCACTTTAAGGTGTTTGGACTTCAACTCCCAGAATTCCTTGGCTGGCATGCTGAATTATGCTTCATTATTGTTGCAGAAATAAAATCTCCTTTGAGTCAAACAGGCAGGTCCGTACAGCCATGTTCTTCAAACTTAAAAGATTGCTTTAAAATGCTTGGACTTCAGTTCCCAGAATTCCCCAAGATAGGAGATAGGGACCTATTATCATATGTGGTGGAAAATACTGGTGGAAAATAAAGGTTTGGATAGAAGAGATAGTTAACCAGAAAGTAGAGTAATAATAATAATAATAATAATAATAATAATAATAATAATAATAATAATAATAATAATAATAATAATAATAATAACAACAGCAACAACAACAACAACAACAACAACAACAACAACAATAATAATAATAATAATAATAATAATAATAGCAACCATCATCATCATCATCATGAGGAGGAGGAGGAGGAGGAGGAGGAGGAGGAAGAGAAATACGGTAAAGGAACAATATATGCAATGATACATAAAATAACAGCTGTGAGATTGGTATATGCCCAAAACTGGAAGAATGAAAGTGAAATAATAAGGAAAATATTAGTCTGTGCGGTGATGGGCAGACTAACTTTAGAAATCAAAGATAAGGGTGAGACAGAGTATTATGAAGTCTGTAGTAAAATGTATCAATGGCTAGAGTCAAGGAAAAAGAAAGAAAAGGTTGACGCTTTATAGGAATGAAAGTTAAAAGTTTTGTAAACCAAAGAGAATGGAATATAATGGACAAATATGAGATGATATAGATGCATGAGGATAAAAGACAGTTGTAAATATGTATGTAATTATAGATAAATGTAGATAAATAGAAATAATATGCAGTTAGCACTATATTAATAAGGGAAAAGGGAAATTAGCTTTTATATTTATCTCTATAATATAGCTTGTATGGCCAAAATGATGGCCAAGAAAGTCTCACTGTGTTCAATTGTTCTTAATGTTTATTCAATAAAATTTATTTTAAAAAAATCCCAGAATTCCCCAGCCAGCCATTCTGGGAATTGAAGTCCACATGTCTTAAAACAGCCACACTTGACAAATACGGGTGCAAGAGAATTCTGTGGTTTTTCTCTTTAAGTGGAAAGAGAGTTTCCCAGAATCGAGGAAGAAGCGTGGAACTTGGTATCTGTTCAATTTGGCGAAGATTGTCATCTTTAGTGATTGAAGACACCCAACAGTCTATTTGAGTCTCAAATGATATCTGGCACATAGATGCTGGAATTATAGCAATGGTTTCCCCACCCCCCTTCTGCCTGGCAATCACCCAGTTGCCATCCCATAATGCCAGTCCACCCCATGAAGCGTTTTTTCCTTTTCATCTGCTTTGTTCAGATAGAAATTTTCAGAAGAGATACATACATACATATATACGTATATACATTTATACATATATACATATATACATATATACATACATACATACATACATACATACATACATACATATATATATATATAATGAGAATTGCTAAGCTGGAATTTCCTGGGTGGGTTTCTTTGGGCATCCTTCTCCCCCACAAACCAACTTGGTTAACTTCTGAATAGCAAAGCAGGGGTAGAGCCAAGGCCACTTAGAATTGGGAGGATGGGGTGGGCAGTGGCAAACCCTAGATGGTCATTCACACCAGGGGTCTCCAACCTTGGCAACTTTAAGCCTGGCAGACTTCAACTCCCAGAAGTCCCAGAATTCTGCAAATTAAGTCCGCCAGGCTTAAAGTTACTAAGGTTGAAGACCCCTGATTTACTCAATCATTTATGAAGCTGAGGAAACTGAAACTTCTACAGAGTTTTCCTTGGGGTGTATAGCAAGCCATGCTTGTAGATTAAAAAACCAGTTTGATCTGGTGGTTTAAGGCGCCAGGCTAGAACCTGAGGAACTGTGAGTTCTAGTCCTGCCTTAGGCATGACAGTCAGCTGGGTGACTTTGGGCCAAGCTTTTTGGAGGTGGTGTGTTCTAGCATTGTCTTAGACATGAAAGCCGGCTGGGTGATTTTGGGCCAGTCAGTAGGTGGTGGTGAGTTCTAGTTCTGCTTTAGGCATGAAAGCCAGCTGAGTGACTTCGGACCAGCCTCTCTCACTCAGCCCAACTCACCTCACAGGGTTGTTGTGGAGAACATTGGAGGAGGAAGGTGTGTTGGATATGTTCAATGCCTTGAGTTATTTGTAAAAATAATAAAGGTGGAATACAAATACATAAATGCAGATCTGGTGACTTTATAAACTGCTAGATCAGACTCACTCTGGTTCCAATTCTGACTCTTCATTATTTGGAAATCACCTGAAAAGGCCATATTTAAGAAAGTAAATTATGATTCATGTCCTGGAAACTTCATCTGATTTACCTTTTGAGTTCCTGCCTGTAAAATGGGTGTAGAGCTCTTAGATGGCAATCAATTGAGGGAAGAAGAAATATTGCATTTTTGAGGCCATTTGGATCTGTACAACAAACCTATTTTGTGGACGATTTTGGCGGAGGAATGTCTGTTAAACCCAAATGTTCATTGACTTGAAATTTAGGCTATTTGCATCAATTGCCTTGTGAATGGTTTGCACTGCTTTGCATATAATGAAGTGTGTTTGAAAGAAAATTGGCACCATTAAATCAAAAGTCTGGTAAATTGAATCACTGAAGCCCTGTTGTTTTACAAAAGCACTGAAATGCTGCGTATGTAAAGATGACTAACATCCTAACTCTGTCCTTTAACTTTTCCCAACCGGATGTGTTCTCGGGGCATTGGCCATTACCCTTCCCCATTCTTAGTGTTTGGGGAGGGGAAGCCTGGCATCTGGGAGCACATGGAGTGGGGCAAGGCTGCCTGTCTAGGGCCCTACCCAACATAATGAAATTTAATGAGAGAAAAATAAAATATGACACTTAGGCAAGAAAAAGCAAAAGGGAGGTACTAATACCACTCTATAAAGCCTTAGAAAGACCACGCCTGAAGTCTTGCATCCAGTTTTGGTCACCACACTATAAAAAAGAGGTTGAGACTCTGGAAAGAGTGCAAAGAAGAGCAACCAGGATGATGGGGGGGATTGGAGGCTAAAACATATGATGAATGGTTGCAGGAACTGGGCTTGGCTGGTCTAGGGAAGAGGAGGACCAAGGGAGACAGGAGAGCAAATCTTCCAATATTTGAGGGGCTGCCCCAGAGGGGAGGAAGGGGGTCAAGCTATTCTCCAAAGCACCCAAAGGCCAGACAAGGAATAATGGATGGAAACTGACCAAGGAGAGATTCATCTTGGAAATAAGGAGACATTTTCTGACAGTGAAAGCAATGAAGTTGCCTTCAGAAGTTGTGGGAGCGTCATCACTGGAAGCTTTCAAGAGGAGGCTGGGCTGCCATTGGTCAGAAATGATGTAAGGTCTCCTGCTTGGGCTGGGGGTTGGACTGGATGACCTACAAGGTCCCTTCCAGCTCTGTTAATCTGTTAAAGATCTCACATGGACTCTGGGCCTCCCTTGATATCTTCCCATCCTTTGTCTGAGCTTCCTTCCCCAGTGCCAGGAAATCATCTCTTCTTTTCTTGCAGGTTTGCGATGCACCCAGCCTTCTGAATCCTGCTTGAACAGTGGAAAGTGCGAAACCTATCAAAATGGAACAGGAGCATGTCTGTGAGTACTAGCTTGTTTTTTAAATAAGCGTGGGGAGTGAAAGCATGCAAAAGTTTTCAACCCTGAGATAGGGTTCTTTTTTTTCTTTTTTTTTTAGCATTACAAGCTTGGGACAAAACATGGGCTTTCTAAAAGGTTTGGGGCTTTTTTTCTGAAAGGAAAACAACGTGGGCCTTTTGAATTTGGTCTCGACTGAAGGAGGGTATTCTTATTTGGCATGGATCTACTTTTTTCTGGGCTTGAAAATACATTGGTGTTTTGTTTTTTTGCCAGTCTCTAGCAAGAACGAAGACACTGGTAGTTTGTAGGGATAGAAGGAAACTCACTTCATGTCTCAGAGAAAAAAAACAAACTGTGCTGTCCTTCAAGGAGTTGGCAAAAGCTTTGATACCTTTTCTTCTTCTGAACAAAGATTAGATATAGAGACTCTGGAAACAGTGCAGAGAATAGCAACAAACATGATTAGGGAACTGGAGATGAAGACCGATGAAAATCAGTTGCAAGAATTGGGTTTCCCTCGTAAAAAAGAAGGACTAGGGGAGACATTATATCAGTATTTCAGTATTTGAAGGGGCTGCCACAAAGAAGAGTTGGGGGTCAATTTATTCTCCAAAGCCCCTAAAGGCAGGACAAGAAACAATGGATGGAAACTAACCAAGGAGAGAAGCAACCTGGAATTAAGGAGGAACTTCCTAACCGTGGGGACAATTAACCAGTGGAACAGCTTGCCACCAGAAGTTGTGGGTGCTTCAACACTGGAGGCTTTTAAGAAGAGCCACGACCAACCTTGTTTAGGCATGTGGACCTAAGCAAGCCACTTGTCTGGAGTGGTATAGGGTCTCCATCTTGAGTGGGGTGGGGTTGGACTAGAAGACCTCCAAGGTCCCCTCCAATTCTGTTATTCTGTTAAAATGGGCCTTGAGATAGAAGTGACCCAGGCCCTCCTTTCTATCTGTGGGGAGACTGGAGAAGGCTGGATGGAAGGAAGGGGCTGTTTGAAAGAACATGGAGACAGTTTTATAGGGTTGTGCTGCATTGGGCGGGGGGGGGGGGTTNAGTTTTATAGGGTTGTGCTGCATTGGGCGGGGGGGGGGTTCTCTTCCATTTTATGAGGGAGAGATAACAGTTCCTCTTCCTGCAACTGAGAACTTGCACATGGCCTGAACAAGCTCCCTTATGGTCCTTCCAACGAATGCTGGTTTGCCAAAGGAGGACATGGGAGGTTGTGAGGTTCTACTGTTGATTAGATCACTTGTTGACGAATCCACTGGAATATTATCCCCATGGACCAGAATGGCTTCTGTAATCTGGTGGCTCCTGAATTTGTTCTTTCCAAACACAACAGGATTGCATCTCCTCAGGCTAAGGAATATGAGTGCTCTTACACCACAGCTGGAGTGCGCCGGGCCAGGGAAGGCTGCCCCAATCCTATCTATAGATCGTGGTGCATTCAAGGAACATGGTAGAATAGGATGCAGAATCTGGAAGCAGCAGAATTTGGTGCCCTGGGGGGATTTTGCAAGGTGTTGCTTTCCTAACTGACTCCATAATGCCGAGGTCCCCAAACTTTTAGAGTTGAAATCCACAAATCTTAAAGCTGCCACGTTTGGAGACCTCTGCCATAATGGTTGCCAGCTGCTCTCGGGGTCAAAAACCAACACTGTCCAAATGGATGGGATGAAAAATAATCAGCTTGCTCTTTGTCCCCGTTTGACTTTGAGGAAATATCAAAGCAGCCTGCCCAGTTCCAAACTAGACAAGTATGTTGGGAAAGTAGAAGTTCAGCAGAAGTTAACTAAATTGGAATCAAATTGAACCGAACCAAGAATCGGTGGGCGTTATGGCTAAGCGGCGAAATACGACTCGAGAAAATGTTCTCAATCATGCAAAAACCATTGTGTGTGACTTACCTACCGATCTCACAGTGCGGTTGTTACAGGGGGAAAATAGGAGCAGGGAGCAGTGGTTATAGCAGGTTGTGCCAGAATGTGGGAGGGTTCAACAATTCAGTTTAATTTCTTGAACAAAAGAAAAAAATATTTTCATATTTGTGATTCACGTTTACATTTTGTCCCTCCTTTTGCGTCTTCTCTTGAATGATTCTATTCCAGAATTTCTTTGGTCTTAGTGTAACTCTTGGTTCCGCAGTGAGTTGTCTTGTGGCCAGTTGGGTCCTGCGAGTTGTCACAAACCCTGTTGTGCTTCTAAGGAAAAGGTGGGAAGAAGCATGTGAATCAAATTGGTTCTTGGAGTTTCGAGGTTTTGCCCTTGAGAAAGCTGGCTTGTGGTGAGGCAGTGGCTTTTCTGATCCCAACGGTGTGTGGGGAGGCAGTGAAAGGGAGGGGAGAGGCAGCCCCCCTGTTCTTTTATCCCCCCCCTTTAATGCTTTGCTAGTTTGCTTAGGAGAGAGTCAGAGAGCCCTTCCTTCAGCGAACTAATCGCCATGAGAGCAATTTAACAGACAAAGGCTCGGCTACTTAGTGAGATGCCAATGAATGCATGCCACAACATACATACATATATATGTACACACACAGACACCACACATTCCTATAAAAATGCCCAGTTGGATTTATTTATTTTTTGCTCCTAGAAGCAAACCTACCCCGGACTCTAAGCCCTTGTTTTCAAAGAATGACAGCTGGGATTCGGTCAAAATTCAGCAGCTTTTGTTGAGACGGGGGAGACAAATGCTTTGTGGCTAATCTTGGGAGGGTTCCCAGAATGCCTGATTCACTCTCACCCCACAAACCTCCCCGCCCCATTTATTTCCTCCCCCCTTCTCCCCAATCTTCTGGTCATTCTTCTTCTGCCTCAAAGACTCGTTTGTCTCCCCGATTTACGTGGGGCGGACAGAGAGAATTGAATGGGGCCAGGACAGATGTGGCTGTTCTCTGTAAGGGAGGGGTTTTCTTTTTTCTTTTTCTCTTTGCTGTTACTACTCAACTGCCTCTTCCCCCACCTCCTGGGCCAGTCAGGAGGGGGAACTTCCTTGCATAAATCATAAGTTTTGTTCGCCACCTTGCCGGAGGCGTTGGCCTCGGCCATCTCTACTGGTGCCATTCCACGCGTGCTGGTAAGGAGGGTGAGTTACAGCTTGAAGGCTTCTCTTGTGTTGGATGAGGGGCAACCCCCTGGCTGTTTGGCGTTGACTTAGGCCGGGATTCTCCACTTTGGCAACTTGGAGATTTGGACTTCAAATAACAGGATTCCCCCCCAGCCCAGCCAGAATCTTGCTGAAGTTTGAGAAACACAAGCTTAGGGAACAATGTAAAGCTTTTAAATCTGGCTCGGAGGAAATCAAGTGGAATATAATGCGTGAACCAGGTTTAAAATTAGCATGTGTTTGTAATGCAAAGGTTTCAATTGGCTAAATGCTATATTTTTTTAAAAAAACGAAGCTCAGTTCCATCTCTATGCTGCTGCCGTTGCTGCCGCCTCCTCCTACTCCTCTTCTTCTTCTTCTTCTTCTTCTTCTTCTTCTTCTTCTTCTTCTTCTTCTTCTTCTTCTTCTTCTTCTTCCTCTTCCTCTTCCTCTTCCTCTTCCTCTTCCTCCTCCCCCCCCCTCCTCCTCCTCTTGACTTCCGAACACTGTTCTCAGCTCAGAAAAGCTTATAAAAATAATTTCATCCGGGGGACACGCTAGGGAGGGAGAGAGAGAGAAAGAGTCAGTCTGGTGTTGGGTTAAAAGACTGGATTAAAGTGCAGAGATGGAGGTTCAACTCTACAGGCAGCCTTCTACTTACAAGTGGGAACAGAACTTCCATTCCGAAGCCATTAAGTGAGAGGTGCCCAATATTATCACCTGATTTGCTATAATAAATTAGTTTAGTTTACTTTATTGTCATTGCACCTTGTACAGAAAAATTAAGTACCATCTTCAGGGTATATTATGGCTTCCCCCATTGACTTTGCATGGAGTCACCAACTTCTCCTTCTTCCTTTCCCCCAACCTACCTTACAGGGTTGTTGGGATAAAACAAGCGGTTGCGATGTGATGCAGACTTCACATCTCCTCTCTCTTCATCTCTCTGGAGGAAAGAGGAGATTTGAAGTGAATGGGTTAAACTCACGTCAAGTCCCTGGAGGGCCTGGTGTAAAAGTTGGCCATGTGCTGTCACTTCTAGCCTAAAAAAAGATGACAAGAGCTTCTATCTCAGAGGCTGGTTTCCTGCCTTGGTTGCTCAGCAGTGGGGCAAAAGGGAGCGACTGCCAAGCATGGATCTGACCCACATCACATAATGCTGCCTGCGTGACATCATTCTTGCACAGATTTCTGGCCCTGCTCAGGCTTTGGAGCTCACTTAGCTAAGCGCCAGCATTTTATATTTGATATGATATAATTAAAATTAACACAGGGTGTGGGAAATGTTGGCTTTCAGGCCACCAGCCCCCCGTCGCTGCGGGTGGCTCCCAGCCTTCTGCCAAGTGTGGTTTTTGCGGTGACGAATGCAAACTACAGCTTTGCAGAAGTTTCCCCCTCTTCTCTCTCTCTCTCCATCTCTGTTCCCAGATCAGATGAAAAGGTTTCTCCGGGATGGCGTCTCCATACAAGGAGAAATACTAATTAAACCTTGGCAGGGATGCCTTTTGGGGGTTGCCCTCCCCTCCACACGGATGTAAAGGGGCTGATTTATTTGATTTTTCTAGGACCGCTGCAGACACACATGGTCTGATGCTACTTTCCCAGGGAATGCTCCTATTTGCCCAGTTAGCCAGCTGCTGGTGCTGCTGGGAGCAGATTGTTGCTTTTCCAGGGTCTACCCTTAGCAAATCTACCGGGTCAGTACCTATAGTAGTCTTGGTGGCGGCGCAGTGGTTAGAGTGCAGTTCTGCAAACTACTCCTACTGCAATTTGGCAGATTGAATCCCACCAGGCTCAGGGTTGACTCAGCCTTCCGTCCTTCCAAGGTGGATAAAATGAGGACCCAGATGACCCAGAGGCTGACTCTGTAAACCTCTTGGTTTCTTTGCTCTGGCCTTTTCCTAAAGCAGCCTCTCTCTCCTTTGTGCTGTCTGTAGCCCCTTCTACATTGAATCTTGCATCTAGTTTTAGTCACCACACTATAAAAAAAGAGGTTGAGACTCTGGAAAGAGGCAGAGAAGAGCAACCAGGATGATGAGGGGACTGGAGGCTCAAACATACGATGAACGGTTGCAGGAACTGGGCATGGCTGGTCTAGGGAAGAGAAGGACCAGGGAAGATTCTGTTAATCTACACACAGAATTTAGCATCCATCATTATTTGAAGCTGCTACAGATACAGATTAAAAGAATTGGAAGGGACCTTGTAGGTCATCTAGTCTAAGCCCTTGCCCAAGCAGACTCTGCACCATTTCTGACAAATGACAGTCCAGTCTCTTCTTGAAAGCTTCCAGTGATAAAGCTCCCACAACTTCTGAAGGCAACTTCTGTTCCATTGATTGATTATTCTCGCTGTCAGAATATTTCTCCTTAGTTCTAAGTTGAATCTCTCCTTGTTCAGTTTCCATCCATTGCAGCCCCTCAAATACTGGAAGTCTGCTATCTTGTCTCCCCTGGTCCTTCTCTTCACTAGATTAGCCAGGCCCATTTCCTGCAACTGTTCACTGTATGTTTTAGCCTCCATTAACCCAATATCCTGGTTGCTCTTCTCTGCATTCTTTCTAGAGTCTCAACCGCTTTTTTACAGTGTGGTGACCAAAACTGGATGCAGTATTCAGTATAGAAGGGACCACAGACAGCACAGCAGAGAGAGAGAGGCTGCTTTGAGTCAAGGCCAGAGCAAAACCGGATGCAGTAAGCTATGTGTGGTCTAATTAAGCTGTTCGAATCTTGCTCGGGTCACAAATGCAAGGACCAAGTCACAAGTCACCTTTTTTTCAGCACCATTGTATCGTCCAGTGGTTGTTCCGTGACCACTTGCACAGCCCATTCTTGGACGAGGTTTGTCTCCGGCAATGTGAGTCCGTTCGAGCCCCCCATTGGAAGCTGTTTTTGCTCATCTCTTTCCCCTTCTCCTGCGCTCTTGTCCGAAGAGAGGCCTTGCAGAAGGAAGGACCCAGAAAAGGAACTCGAGTTGAAAGTTTCTTGTCCTGGAATCCATCAGGTCAGAAGCGTGCCAGAGTTTCATTCCCAAGCTTTCGGAGCCCCACGGTTATTCAACTCCAGAATCCATTGTTAAAACTACTTTAAGGAACGGAAGTCTTTCAGCTCCAAAGGTTTTCCGCGGTCTTTAACCTGTCCTGACTTCCGTGGAAATGCTTGTAATAATAATAATAAACGGGGAGGGGGGGAGGGAAGAGGAATAGGGACTCGCTATGGGCAGGAAATGGGTGCGGTGTGGAAATGGCTTGAGGAAGCAAGAATAGTTCGCTTGGGATCCTGCCATGTTGTGTCCGTCCTGGCAGCTCTAGCTGGGAAAGAACGAACAATTTTAATTTAGGCGCGAGGCGGAGGGAGGCTGATCCCTTCATTTTCTTTAACCTTTAGAGGGTCTGAGCCTCGTGAGAATGGCCAGATGGTTTCTTCAGAGTGGAAACTTTCCCAGTTGTGTTTCCTCTTCTTAGGGAGAGCAAGAGAAACGGAGCAAATCCCCAATCGGATGCAGCAGGGCTTGTCCGCACACAAGGCAAGAAGGCGGCTGTGATGGTGTGGTTGGAAGTTAGGTGTGCTTCACGACAGGGGCTCTCCAACCTTGGCCACTTTACGACCTGTGGACTTTAACTCCCAGAATTCCTCAGCCAACGAATGCTGGCTGAGGAATTCTGGGAGTTAAAGTCCACAAGTCGTAATGTGGCCAAGGTTGGAGATCCCTGCTTTATGGCACGCATAAAATCCAGCGCAGCTTGGATCATCCCGTTGTGCCACTATATTGACTTTTTGTCCATGCTTTGCACGCTCCCCTAAAGTGTAGCTTTCCCTTGCCCCAGGCCTGGCCTTTGTTTCCCCCAACGCTCAATTTCTGAGGTTCTTGCAGGTTCTGAGAATATTCCCGCCCTTCCCTGTGATCAAAGCAAGATTCAGGGTTGAATGTTGCATGTCTGCCCTTTTGGTTCTTCCAACCTTACACTGTTTTACTTCCTGGCTATTGTTCTGCTCGACCTGCTGTGGAGATGTGGCTTCCCCACCCCACACCCCGAGTTCTTTTAGCCAGCACTAAAACACAGGGTTTGAAGCCGGGCCTGTTGGTAGGTACCCTGTTTCTCCGAAAATGCGACCTACCTTGAAAATAAGTCCTAGCTTGATTTTTATATGTGTGCCCAATGTAAGCCCTACCCCCCAAAAAGCCCTATTTAAGATCCCGCCCACTCCAGAGGAGACAGGTAAAAATTAAGCTAGGGTGGTAGGTATGGGGTGTGTGGAGCTGCCTTACTACTTAACTTTGGACAGTTGTAGTCAGGCCTCACACACCCCAATACCTGCCTTGCCCGCCCATTTCTTCTGCAGCTGGCAAAGCTTTCCTGAAGGCCTCTGGAGCTGATAACAAAGCTCTGGATCGATCCTATCAGCTACAGAGGCCTTCAGGGAAGCCTTGCCAGCTGCAGAAGAAGTTCCTGAAAGCCTCTGACAGCGAAAAGCAGGCCGGGGGCGACGCGCACAAGTGAGGTTAGTCAGCGGACAACATCCTCGAAAATAAGACTTGGTGCCTTTTTTTGGTGGCAACAAAATATAAGACTGGGTCTTATTTGGGGGGAAACTCAGTAGCACCCCAAACCAAACTGAGCCACGGTTCTGTTTTATAGCACTCTCGACCCCCTCTTCATCTTGGTGTGAGGATGTGTATTACTGGTCTTGTGTACTGGACCAGTCAGATAATCCAAGTTGGTGGGTTGAGAAAGACAGGAAAATTCTTGTGACCCCTTCATCCTTTCAAGTGTTGCTTTGTTTCAGAAAGAATGCTTCTGAAGGGTGTTCTCACTTTACGTGGGGTTGTATGTTAATGTTCCTACCTTCCTCACTGAGGGAGTGAAACTCATTGCCCCTGTCCTGCCAGCCAGGTTCTCTAAATCAGAACTTCTAAAAGAAAGAAGGAAAGAAAGAAGGAAGGAAGGAAAGGAAAGGAATGAAAGAGAAAAAAGAAAGAAAGAAAGAAAGAAAGAAAGAAAAAAAGAAAGAAAGAAAGAAAGAAAGAAAGAAAGAAAGAAAGAAAGAAAGAAAGAAAGAAAGAAAGAACATTTTTTTATTGGCCAAGCATGATTGAACACACAAGGAATTTGTCTCCGGTGCATAAGCTCTCAGTGTACATACAAACAAAAAAGTGGAAGGAAGGAAAGAAGGAAAGAAAGAAAAGAGGGAGGAAGGATAGAGGAAGGAAGGAAGGAAGGAAGGAAGGAAGGAAGGAGAATGGAAGGCAGAAAGGCAGGGATTGAAAATGAGAGGGAGGAAGGCAGGAAGGACGGAAGGCAGGCAGGCAAGCAGGAAGGAAGGAAGGAAAAGGAAGGAAGGGAATGGAAGGCAAGAAGGCAGGGATTGAGAATGAGAGGGAGGAAGGCAGGCAGGCAGGAAGGAAAGAAGAAAAGAAAGAAAGAAGGGAGGGAGGATAGAGGAAGGAAGGAAGGACCCTCTTGTTGAGTGATGCCAATTTAAACTTGAAGAAAGGAGAAATGAATATTATGAAGATTAGTTGCCAAAAAGAGTTGGAGGTTCTGGTATGTTCAACGATTGGCTGCAGTTGAGTGCCTTAAAAGTTCTGGATTTGGATTTGGAAGGTCTTGTATCTTATATTTCAGAGATGTCAGTTGCCTATGGCTCCTTGACCCAAGAAGGTTTTGGACAGCCCTTTCCTAAGTGAAATGTCCAAACATACCAGTTTCAGCCATGCAAAGGGGCCTTTGCTGGTATCTGAACATCCAGGACAGGATCTGGAGTCCAGAGTACGGCCAAACTTTTCACTTTTCAAAATATGTGGACAACCAGACAAGACACCCTCCAGCTGGATAAATAATGATTGTGGAATTCTGGGAGGTGAATTCTGAAGGGTGAAGAGGAAGATTAGACCACATTTCACAGCTGGGGTAGGAGCCCCCCTGTGTTTACATCCAATTTATTGCTATTCGAGAGTCTGTGTGGAAAACAACACAAAGGGCAGTCAAGCAATTTTTTAATTATTTATTTATTTATTTTTAGCAAATGCTCCTTTCAGAAGACATATTGGGTGGGAGCTGAGCGCTAAGGGAAAATGAACTGTGAAATTCCCAAAAGTTTCTTTGAATGAAAAATGAGGGAGGGAGAAGAGAAGAGAGCAGGAAGGGAAGGGAAGGGAAGAGGAAAGAAGAGAGGAGAGAAGAAAGGAGAGTGGGGAGGAGGAAAGAAAGAAAAAAGAAAGGAGGAAGAGAAGGAAGGAAGGAAGGAGAGAAGCAAAAGGAAGGAAAGAAGAAATCCATAAGAAAGTCCCCTATTGGTTGTTCTGGTGGGTGTCCTCCAGCAGAGTTAAAAACAGAGCTGTTTGGCGCCTGCTGCCTGGCAAAATATTCAGAGTTTTTTGGAGCTAATTGGCCATTTGTCCTTCCCCCTCCCCTCCCCTTTCCTCAAGCAGCACCTTAGAAATGCAGGACAGGGGACATTTGTCAAAGGGCTGCCCAAGAGGGGAGGTTGTCCTGGATTGTACTAATTCATGAAGTGTAAATTTGATCATTGGCTTCCCCTGCCTGCCCTGCTTTTTCCTTCTCAGGCTCCTCAGAGGAGGGGCTTCAGCACCCCCTGGTTTCTCCCCCCCAAAAACCTCCCCCCCAAAATATAGAGGTCACATGCTTTTCCTCNCCCTGGTTTCTCCCCCCCAAAAACCTCCCCCCCAAAATATAGAGGTCACATGCTTTTCCTCCTCTTCAGAGTAAGGCCATCTGTGTGGCTGCCCACCCACTTGGTGGGAACCTCCGTGGCTGCAGTTTTTCCTCCTGCAATGTTTGCACCACATACTACAGCAGCAACAGCATGCCAAAATAGCCCCTTCTCCTGCCTGCTTGAACCTTCCCAAGTGTGGGTATGTGCGTGTGTGCCAGGGGACAGTTTTGTTCAATAATTTGATACACACACACACACACACACACACACACACGTCTCTTGTGCATCCCATTGGTTGATGTCCATCCTGAAATCTTGAGACAAGATTTGGCCCCATTTTTAAACTCTTGATTTTCTTCACAGGTGTCACCTGCGGTTGATTTAGGTCAGGGGTCACCAACTTTTGAACCTCAGGTGAGACCACCAAACTCATCATTTTAAATCCCGCGGATCAGAGACCCTGGGAAAATCCCAAAAAAAGTCTGCAGGAAAATTCCCCACCCCATTTTCCTACCGATCGATCATTCTTTATTTGGGATTGCAGGATACCGTCTCCAGCTCCGTTCTCGGGGTGGTGGTGGTGAAGAGAGAGACTTTTGGCTTCATGCAAGGAAAGCAGCAGAAGCCGCAGAAGTCTTTCTTTCTCTTCCCCAAACTCCGCCAGAAAGGAGACTTTGCCAGCGCAGCCTCTTGGAGCAGGAGGCCTTGCAGGGTCCCAAAGACTCATTTCTGGCAGAGTTTGGGGGAGAGACAAACTTTGGCTGCTTTCCTTACGTGCAGCCAAAAGCAGAAGAAGAAAGAAGCGGAAAGAAGCAGCCCAGTGGCCAGGCCAGGTGTGTGGGGCAAGTGGGGCAAGTTCCCCTCTCTCTTTCCCCCCTCCCCTCACTACCCCATGTTGTTGTTCACAGTGCAAGAGATGCAAGCTTTGTGTTCGTTCCCACAGGCCATGTGGGCAGCACAGCCTTGTGTTCTCGTGCAGTCTGGATTAATTGATTTGGGGGTGACATTTCTCTGTGGACCACCAAAATTTTCTTGTGGACCAGCAGTGGTTCCCGGCCCATTGGTTGGCAACCACTGATTTAGGAAAACCCTCCTTGATGAACAAGTTGGTACCTGGGCTTAAAAGGCTTTGAGGGTCTCTCAATCTGGTTGGACCAGATGCAAAGCTATTATTTTGTAGATGGACCTTCTGATTTAGCTTTGCCTTTGGGTCCAGGCCTTTTGGTACTGTCCATGGGGTTTTCATGGCAAAGATCCTGGAGTGGGTTACAAAGGCTGGGCGCCAAAGAATGGAGGCCTTTGAACTCTGGGGCTGGAGAAGACTCCTGTGAGTCCCTTGGACTGCAAGGCCATCCAACCGGTCGGTCCTAGAGCTCAACCCTGACTGGTCTTCAGAAGGGCAGGTCCTGAAGAGGAAACTCGAGTACTTTGGCCACCTAATGAGAAGGAAGGACTCCCTGGAGAAGGGCCTAATGCTGGGAACCATGGAGGGCTTCCTTAAGAAGAGGAAGACAGAGAAGGAGGGGGCTGGATGGAGTCACTGAAGCAGCAGGTGTGAGCTCTGCGGACGGTAGAGGACACGGAGGCCTGGAGGAAGGTTGTCCATCAGGTCGCGATGGGTCGGACGAGACTTTGCAACGAACAACAACAACAAAATATTCCAGGCAGGTGTGGTTCAGCCCTGCTGGAAGACTGCTCTCATGTCAGCCCTAGTCCTTCTTTGCTCTAGGTCAGTGGTCTCCAACCTTGGCAACTTTAAGACTTGTGGACTTCAATTCTCAGAGTTCCTCAGCCAGAATTCTGGGAGTTGAAGTCCACAAGTTGTAAAGTGGCCAAGGTTGGAGAGCCCTTCTTTAGGTGACTTCTTCAAAACCAGGGGCTTTGTGGGGGTCCACCTTTGACTGGCCCGTTATGAGGCATCTCAAGCTAAGCTGGCTTGTAGGGCCAGAATTTGGGTTCTTTGTCCCCTGAATTTACTCCAGGTCCTCCCTGGGCCTACCTAGATTTGGTGGAGTTAAGTATGTCAACAGTCCCCTGCACCACCACCAGCCAAGGGGGTTCTGTTACAGCTGGCTGTGGAATTTCACTCCTGTTTAATTTCAAAAGAATTGACAACCCTTTGCGAAGTTGGGCTCCCTGCTTGGCTTCCGTGGGCCAAGAGCTGTGATTTGTAGCCCTGTGTCATTCTGGCTCTGCTTGTTAGCAGCGTTGAACATTTGCCACCCCCATCAAGCCACCCCTCAGGCCTTCGCACGTCCACAGGATGAAAGGGCCAGCTGGCCAGAGGCATCTCCATTGGGCTTGGCTGAATTTGGCAGGCTGGAGAAGCCACGGATCTCAACTTGTCTGCCATCTAAACTTTTATCTGCTTTCTCAACCTTGGAAGCTCTTCAGGAGAAACGGCCTAAACAGTGAAGACAATTATCCTAAAGCTGCAGTCTTAGACTGGGAAATTAGGGAAACAAAAGGCAGAAGAACATAGTGAAGAAGATCACGTGAAGGATTAGTACCACTTTATCAAGGCTTGGTAAGGCCACACCTGGAATACTGCATCCAGTTTCGATCCCCACATTGCAAAAAAAGATGTTGAGACTTTGAAAAAAAGTGCAAGGAAGATCCACTAAGATGATTAAAGGCCCGGAGACAGTTGCAGAAATTGGATATGGCCAGTCTCGAGAAAAGAAGGACTAGTGGGGACATGACAGCAGGATTTCAGTATTTGAGGGGCTGCCAAAATGAAGAGGGGGGGTCAGCTTATTTTCCAAAGCCCCAGAAGGCAGGACAAGAAACAATGGATCGAAATTAATCAAGGAGAGAAGCAACCTGGAATTAAGGAGAAACTTCCTTACAGGGAGGACAATTAATCAGTCAAACAGCTTTGCCTTTAGAATTCGTGGCCGCTCCATCGCCGGAGGCTTTTAAAAAGAAATTGGACAGCCACTTGTCTGAGATGGTGTAGGCTCTCCTGCTTAAGCAGAGGGCTGGACTAGAAGACCTCCAAGGTCCCTTCCAGCTCTATTCTGATAGGTGGACTCCAGCTCTTCAGCAAGCTGGTAGGGGGGTTCTGGCAGGACTGAGACCCCCCCCCACCTCTCAAATTTGCCAAGGTTGAAAAACATGGGTTTGCTCATCTTGAATGTGGGCTGAGGGGACTGTGGGCGTTCAAGGTGATTTCCCTGCTCTGCCCTTACAAAGATCTCAACTTTCAGGATCTGGTATTAAGATGGTTGCAAGGTGATAATTAATAATAATTATAATAATAATAATGTAATGAATAATAATTAATGTTGGCTTAACTCAATAATTCCTCGCTGCAACCTCAGATGGATTTTATTGATTCTGCTCTCTCCTGCCACCGCTCTTGCTGCTGATGGAAAGAAGCAGACACTTTTTTTAGACCAGTAGTGACCAGTAATGACACTATAGGCAGTCCTTGACTTACTAACAGTTCATTTAGTGATTGTTCAAAGTTGGGATGGACGCATGGCCATTGCTCACCGTTACAAACTTTGCAGCACCGTCACATGATCCAAATTCCTATTTATGACCCTTGCTGTCATCCCAAGATCCTGGGATCCCCTTTGGAGACCTTCTGAGATGCAAAGTCAATGGAGGAAGCCTGATTTACTTAACAACCAGGCTACCCACGTCATAACTGCACTAACTAACTTAATAACTGCAGCATTTTTTTTAACAACTGGGGCAAAGAAAGGTTTCAAAACGGGGCAAATTGATTCACTTAGCAAATGTCTCGTTTTGCAACAGAGGTTTTGGGCTCAATTGGGATGGTGAGTCAAGGATTACCTGTAGTCTCTGTCTGCCCAACTTTCTACCTGCCTCCACCTATTTTGGGGAGAGAGTGGGTGGGGGAAGCCCTGCTCTGAAATGGTTTTTTTTTTTTTTTTTTTT
>BHFT01019180.1:21351-32797 GCA_004320025.1 Laticauda laticaudata
TTTTTTTTTTTTTTTGCATTATGCCTTTCTGTGCCTTTGCAAGAGATGTGGTAGCAGCTGACACTGGGGAAAGTCCTAACCTTGCCAGATTCAGATGTTTTTTCCCCCAAATATTAAATGATAATCCTTCACAGCAGAATAAGGCCTCATCTGTGTGTGTCTGTGTGTGTGAAGGAAAAAGGGTCAGGGCAGAACAGGTGGGGTGTCAGGTTGTCTGGGCTACCCAACACAAAATATGGTTATTACTAAGTGATGCAAATCTAGCCGGTTGTGATTTATCTGATGAACTTTATTTACTCCCCCCCCCCCTTTCATAGAAAGGAAAACGGAAAGAAATGGTTTTTATCTACATAGATCCATCCTGATCTTTTACATATCTTGTATAAAAGCCTTATATAATTATATATAAGCTTTCTTGAACTTTCTTTCAATGAACTGTGACTGTCTTTCATTGTATTGGTTGTTCATTCATTCACTGTGCTTTGCATTGGGGTTTGTAAGCAGCTTCTGGATATATCATGTCTTCCTTCCTCTTAAGCATAGTAATAATTGTTCCTGCAATATAATCGCTTTCAGAGATTTCAAAAGGGCCTTTTTCATGTTCATTCTCAGTTCATTCTCCAACAATGGGCTCTTTTTTCTTTTCTACGTCCAGCCAGGACTGGCTTATTTGGTAAACCATTCAATCAGAATAGAGCTTGAAGGGACCTTGGAGGTCTTCTAGTCCAGCCCCTGGCTCAAGCAGGAGGACCAATACCATTTCAGATAAATGGCAGTCCAGTCTCTTCTTAAAAACCTCCAATGATGGAGTGCCCACACTTTCTGGTGGCAAGCAGTTCCACTGGTTAAATTGTGCTCCCTGTTAGGAAGTTTCTCCTCAATTCCAGGTTGCTTCTCTCCTGAATTAGTTTCCATCCATTGTTTCTTGTCCTGCCTTCAGCAGTTTTGTGGAATAATTTGCTCCCCTCTTCTTTGTGGCAGCCCCTCAAATACTGGAATGCTGCTATCATGTCCCCCGCAGTCCTTCTTTTCTCTATACTGGCTGTACCCAGTTCTTGCAATTGTTAATCCATGGTTTAGGGAAGGAGTCCCAAAACTTTGAGGGTTGGCAATCCCTATTGACCAGGCTCACTGAGTATCTGCCCCTTGGTTAATTGACAAGCATCCCTAAGTGAAAGGCTGGCTGGTGAGTTTACTCCCATGAGGGTGAAAGTTTGGGGTGTTTAGCTTTGGTGAAAGAAGAAAAAGGTGTCAATTCAACTGAGAAATCATTTTGTTTAGGGCCTTGGAGGGCTGGTGGAGGAGGGGGAGTCCCCATGGGTCAGGGGACAGGAAGGATGTGGAGGGGTCTCCTTTAACTCTGGTTTTACACCACCTCGTAACCCCAGCCAGCATGGAGGGAATGGGCCTAATGAATCTAGAAGGTTCTGCATTGGAGAGGGTTGGGCAGGGTCTTCCAATGGTAGGTTCCTCTACTGGGCAGGGGTGGGACTACATGATCTCAAAGGGCCATGTCAGCCCTGGTTTTTGTAGAATTAGCAAGGGCGTCCAGAAGAAATTTCCCAGAGTTGCCCAGCAGGAACTGGGAAAGAGTGGCTGGCAAAAATGATCAGTTGCACTTGGCAAAGTTTGGTAAAATATTCAGTGGCTGCATTCAGACAGCAAGTTGTTTTTAGATCGTGTAGTGTGAACCACACAAGTTTGTTTGGAGCCAGAGGATCATGAAATCAAATCAACAAATGTAAATTAATGGCTAGAAAATAAACTAAACTAAAAAGGAATAGATGAATTTATAAAGCTATAAGAGAAACTACTGTAATAGACATATTGAACATTACTTATATTATATATATATATGGGAATGTGATTATACTACTATACTGATAAGAAGAATATTATTAGTAATTGTTAAGCATATGAAATATGTACCTAATTGACACATGATTGAAATGGAATGGATTTATTATATGATAAAATAATTTTAAATAAAAAAACTAATATAAATATAAATTATCAGACAAACAAATAAATAAATAGGAGTCATGAAATCAAATCAACAAATGTAAATAAATAGATGATAGATAGGTAGATGATTGATAGATAGATAGATAGATAGATAGATGCATACATACATACATACATACATACATACATACATACATACATACATACATCATGGAATCAAATCAACAAAGGTGTAAATGTTCACCTTGGTTTGTTTCAAACCAGACTCATGTCTTTTTGTGGCTTGGTGGGTTGTGTGAATCCAATCCAATATCACTGAAAGATGAGCAGTTTTAGCCAGCCCAGAAAATGGTCAGCATATTTATGCTGCTTAAGTTTATTGTGTAAAGGTAGCCCCAGGATCAGGTCTCCAAAGGGAGAGAGAAAGTGGGAGTGTTTGTGCTGATGGCTAAAATAACGCTACCAATAGCCCTTTATACACCATTTCACAGTGCTTTTACAGCTCTTTCTAAGCAGTTTACAAAGTCAGCCTTTTGCCCCCAACTGTCTGGGTCCTCATTTGACCCACCCCGGAAGGATGGGAGGCTGAGTCAACCTGGAGCCAGTGAGAATCGAACTGCTGCCAGAGGACAGAGTTAGCCTGTAATACTGCATTCTGGAAGGAAGGAAGGAAGGAAGGAAGGAAGGAAGGAAGGAAGGAAGGAAGGAAGGAAGGAAGGAAGGAAGGACAATAACAATAACCCTATTCCTTATTCTGTTCTGTTCTATTCTATTCTGTTCTGTTCTGTTCTGTTATTCTATTCTCTTCTGTTATTCTATACTATACTATTCTTATTCTATTATATTCTATCATTATATATCGATTATTCCCATTCCCTCTTCTCTTCTCTTCCATTATTCTCTTCCTATTCTCTTTCTCTCCCTCTTCCTATTCTTTAATTCTTTCATAGATTCTCCTGCTTGAGCAGGGCTTAAGGACTAGAAGACCTCCAAGGTTCCTTCCAGGTTCTATTCTGTTCTGTTCTGTTCTGTTCAGTGCTGTGTTGTTCCTATTCCTATTCTATTCCTATTCCTATTCTTATTCATTCTTTCCTTGCCTGATTGCGGAAAACATCCAGGCGTTTTTCGCATCTCTGTGGGAGGGGTCCCTGGGTAGGATAGGGACACCCCCCCCCCAAGATTTGCCTGATCAGAGAACTGACGGCCATCCAGAATGGCTGCCCGAGTGCAGCACTATTAACATGTGGGACACAGGCCACTGAAAGCGGAGTTGAGAGATGGCCTTGCTGCACAAAATGGGGTTTCTAAGGGAGGCTGCGGAAGAATGCCAGAGGGCAGTAGGTCCCCCATTGTCTGTGCGCCGTTCGTGTTGACACTCAAGGTTTTTCCACGGGACACCAAGTCTGGGGTGGTTTCCTTGGTTAAGCTTGGTTGGGCTGGACAATACCCCAGCCCAGTGAGAACCGTCCTGGCCAATGCATTTGCATGAGTTCCTTGCAACCATCAATTTCTCCCTGTGTTTGGGAGAAGGCTGAGCTGGCTTTTGTTCCTGGAGATTTGCAGATTGGCCCAGTTGCAGATATCGAAACCTCACCTGCCCAACCTCAAGACCCCTACAAGATTGGTGCTACCTGCTGAAAATCTGGGAAGCCATGGGATGCCTTGCATGAAATGCCTTTTTCTGAAGCCAAAATTGACAACCGGCCGAGCCCCCAGTTAATTGAATGTGTCTTTAATTTGAGGGTATGGTGAACCAGATTGCAGAGTTTCTGCAGAATTTAAGGACTAAATGCCGAGTTGACAGTGATAAAAAGTAATATGTGCTGATCATTTCCACTGGGGGGGGGGCGCGGTGCTCATCTCCATTAGAAGAGAAGAGAAGAGAAGAGAAGAGAAGAGAAGAGAAGAGAAGAGAAGAGAAGAGAAGAGAAGAGAATTCTTTATTGGCCAGGTGTGATTGGACACACAAGGAATTTGTCTTGGTGCAAATGCTCTCAGTGCACAGAAAAGTAAAGAGACATTTGTCAAGAATCAAGAATCATCAGGTACAACACTTAATAATAGTCAAAAGGTACAATAAGCAATCAAATCACACTAGGAAACAGTCAATATAAATCTTAAGGATACAAGCGACAAGGTTGCAGTCATACAGTCACAAGTGGGAGGAGACGAAGAGCCAGCGCTGTCCGAAGACGTCTCCGTGGTCATGTGGCCAGCATGACGAAACGCCAACGGAGACGCACGGAACGCTGTTCTCTTCCCACCAAAGGGGTCCCTGTTTTTCTACTTGTATTTTTTTGCATGCTTTCGAACTGCTAGGTTGGCAGAAGCTGCTGGGACAAGGAACGGGAGCTCACTCCGTGTTGCGGTGCTGGGGGTTCGAACCGTCGAACTGCCAACCTTTCTGATCAACAAGCTCAGCGTCTTAGCCTCCTGCTCGCAATGATAGCAGGTTCTAAAAATGAAAAAATGGTTTAAGTCTCAACCTGGGCCATTTATCAGATGCTCATTCATGTATCCAAGTTAATTTCCACCTGAATACTTTAAGAGCTACGTTGACCCAGAAAAACAGGCCAGAGGTTTGATTTTTCTTCAGTTTGGATTGCCTTGCAAAGGTTGGCCCTTTCTTTAATGTATGTGGCTGAATAAACCATGATTGTTGGCTGATTATAAACCCCAGTGTAGGACCCTGATTTATTGCCCTCTTTAGAAGCTACGTTATATGCACCAGCAAGACTTTTGACCAGTGGAACAACTTTCCTCCAGAAGTTAGTGAATTCTCCAACAGTGGAAGTTTTTAAGAAGAGATTAGATAACCATTTGTCTGAAATGCTCTAGGGGTTTCTTGCCTGGGGAGGGGTTTGGACTAGAAGACCTCCAAGGTCCCTTCCAACTCTGTTATTCTATTCTATTCTATTCTATTCTATTCTATTCTATATTCTATATTCTATATTCTATTCTATTCTATTCTATTCTATTCTATTCTATTCTACTTCATTGGCAGTAAAGTAAGAAGACTAGAATTGGCTTGCCCAATTATCTGGTTAGCTTCTCAGTGAGAGGATTTCAGTACCCAGAATCCTTAACAATGGCTGTGCTGGCTGGGGCATTCTGGGACTTGAAATCCAGACTCCTGGAGGATACTAGGCTGGGAACAGTGACCCTAATTGCTGCCCAGGCACAAGGAAGCAGGACCTTGCAGGTCATCTAGTCCAGCCCCCCGCCTAAGCAGGAGACCCTACACCTTTTCTATCCAAGGGCAGTCCAGTCTCTTCTTGAAAGCCTCCAGTGATGAAGCTCCCACAACTTCCAAAGGTAACTTCTGTTCCATCGGTTGATTGTTCTCTCTGTCAGGAAATTCCTCCTTATTTCCAGGTTGAATCTCTCCTTGATCCGTTTCCATCCATTATTCCTTGTCTGGCCTTTGGGTGCCTTAGAGAATAGCTTGTCCCCCTTCCTCCTCTCTGTGGCAGCCCCTCAAATATTGGAAGGCTGCTCTCCTGTCTCCCCTGGTCCTTTTGTCCATTAAAATCAGATTAAAGTCAAATTAACAGAGTTGGAAGGGACCTTGTAGGTCATGCTAGTCAACCCTGCACTTAAAATATGAAGGCTGCCTCTCGCGTCTCCCCTGGGTCCTTCTCTTCACAGACCAGCCAGGCCCAGTTGCCTGCAACATTCATCGATGTTTTTTGCCCTCCCAGTCCTCATCACGCTGGTTGGCTTCTTTACTCTTTGCCAGAGTCTTAACCTCTTTTTAATGATCTCTGTTTTTTAATCTTTTAAAAAGGTTCTGAAGCGTTTGCCAGGAGAAAGGGATGACACCAAATTCTTATCTATTGGGGGGGGGAATAGAAGAGCTATCAGCTCTTTTCTGCTTCCGTCCTGTTTGCAATTCAGAGCTTTGGTTTGGAAACCTCTTAGTGCTGGCCTTCTTTTAACAAAAATTAATTAGTAACAGTGACTATAAAAACCATAAAATACACCGTCAGATTGGAGAATGGGAATGACTGATGTGTTGTCAAACGTTGTAAAAGTTTTCTTCAGGTGTTTGCAAAGTGTACATATTTATGTGCAAAGGTCTGGAGGCATCGTAAAACAATTAAGTGAAGCATTTATGTTGATTGTCCTCTCGGGACCTCTGATTTTGTTTTTCTTAAAATTAGATAAATGGAAATGTGGGGCCACATTGCAGCGCCAGGTGTTAAAATATTTACAGGGATTGCAATAAAAAATTTAATATCGTGCAATTTGTTAGGGGAGTGCATGAATTTGAATACACTAATTGCTTTGCTAACCGGGTTGTTAACCGTGATTTCTCCCCCCTCCCTTTTTTTCCCCTCTAAATGTTAATTACGTTAAACATGAGTATACTGTGCTGCAGTTCCTGCCACCAACAAACAAGCGTTCGGTTCAATTCTTTCTGGCCAGAGGGGCTATTTTAAAGCTAGAGTTATTCTACACAGAAAAATGCTAGATTTATTTTTATTTTTTTTCTCCCATGAAATTAAATCTGGTCTGCTAAATCACTTTGCGGCTGAGAAGTAGAACATCTCCCAAGAAGGGTTTTGTGTGTGTGTGTGTGTGTGTGTATGTGTGATGCCTTTTTCCCACTTCTTTGTATTCTGGGTGCATCCTGAAAAAACTTCCTGGAACACTTATTTCATTTCCTAAAAATCTGCCGCCTGATATTGAGTCAGCCACTGGGGGGGAAGCTCAGCTTAAGGCAGACGTGAAATCCTCTTTGCATCTGGAGAAATGGGGGAACCTCACCTGCAGCATGCCAAATGGCAGGTGGTTCTCGACTTACAACCATCATGGAGCCCGCCATTCTGAGACATTTGTTGAGTGAGTTTTGTCCCACTTTCTTGCCACCATTGTTAGGTGAAGCCCTGCCATTGATAAGTGGGTAAACCGGTCGTTAAGTGAACCTGCCTTTTCCCAAACACCAACCAAGATATTCCAAATGTCCACAAGACTTGAGTGCAAAAACTTCTTGGCTTCCTGCAAAGAACTCCAGTTTCTCAGGGTGGCTTTTATCCCTTAAGGGAGGGGCCATTACCTTGCAGCCTTACTCCTGAGTCACCTGTACTGCTGCAGCTGCTCTCTCCTTCGAGCAGCTCTGTGTGCACGCGCACTGGGCCCAGGCTCCTCGGGGGCCTCTTCCTCACTGCTGCCAGCCTCCACCATCTCCAAAGGCAGCACTCCACTCCCTGATGGTCCTGGGCCCATCCCTGCATCACACACAGGCCCCTCACCTGAGTCCTCGCTCTCCGAGACCTCAGCCATCCGCATCTGCTGCCAGTGAACCACAACAGGGATTTGCTGGTTCCCTGAACCGGCCACAAAAAATAAGTACCGGTTCTCTTGAACTAGTGCGAACCGGTAGCAGCCCATCCCTGCAACCGTGGCAAAAAAGATCATTGAAAGATTGGGCACCACTCATTAAACCATCCGCCTTCGCTTAGCAGTGGAAATTCTGCTCCAGTGTTGCTCATAAGTCAAAGACTCTCTCTCTGTCGTGAAAAGCAGGAAATTGGGCTTGAATATGAATTGAGGGAGAGAGCAGACAGCAGGCAAAATTACTGTATTTGCACCAGGTTAAACAAACAAACAAACAAACAGGTGATTGTTTACCTAGTATGCTAAGCTGGGTTAGGGTTAACCTGGTTTTATGGCTCCGTGCCTGTTGGATTGATTGAGAATTTAATGAGTTGTGGAGGAAAACCAGAAAAAATACTTTTGTTTATGATGTTTGAATTGTTTTCAGTTGGAAGTTGACTTGAAAGCTGAATGCAGTTTTATTGATCAACTTGGGCCTGGTAGCCTCGCTGTATTGATTGGCTCCTTTTGTAGAAACTGATCGAGCTTTGGGGATTTGGGAGCAGAGTTGCCGCCTTCCGGCTGGAGTTTTTCACAGAAGCTTCCCTTTGCAGAAGGAACTACATTTTTCCAAATATCCAGTGTATTCTTGTTACCTTGAAGGCTGCAATGCCCGAGCCATTTTTATAAGGTGACTCCTTTGAGGGACACCATAAAACTCGGTGGGTGGAGAGAAGTCAGCCCTCCTATTTTAATCTTTAAGCCAAGAAGTCAGGCCAAACTTTCTCCCTGTGGCTGTTTCTCCTCCCCCCAGGCTGCTGGCTGTGGATGGAGGTGTTGAATTTATTGGCTTTGTAATGGGCTTCAAACTTTGAGCTGAATCAATCATTAAGCGCTGGAGATAACGGAGGGAGGGAGGTGCACAGCCCTGAAAAGCACCTGGACATCTAAAGGAAGTTATCCAGCACTACACGGGATGCGTGTAACCAGGATGCCGTGGGGAATGCAAAAGGGGATTCCATTATCTGAGACGCTTCCCGAGGAGGAGGAGAAAGGAGAAAGGAGGAGGCACCTCTGGGCCCAGTGAAGTTAGTGCAGAGATACTGGAATAACTACAGCCCTGTGCACAGTTCTGGGTAGCCAGAGCAAGTCCAGGGTAGGAAAGACCAAGGGAGACTTGATAGCCATCTCCCAATATTTGAGGGGCTGCCACAGAGAGGAGGAGGGGGTCAAGCTATTTTCCAACGCACCTGAAGGGTGAGATGAGAAATAATGGATAGAAACTGAGGAGAGATTCCACCTGGAAATAAGGAGAAATTTTCTGACAGTGAGAACAATCAATTCATGGAACAGAAGTTGCCCTCGGAAGTTGTGGGAGCTTCATCCCTGGGAACTTTCAGGAAGAGACTGGGCTGTCCTCTGTCAGAAATGGTGTAGGGTCTGTTGTTTGGGTGGGGGTTGGGCTAGATGACCTACAAGGCCCCTTCCAACTCTGTTAATCTGTTAACCTAAAGTCCTTGCATTATGTTAGGCAGAAGAAGAACCTCAGGGCTTCAAAATCTCAGGGATCGGTTCGGACAAAACTCAGCTGTTGAGAAAAATAGGATCACCAACATTATTTCCAATGTCTGCTGATGGATAGGGCAGGAGGAGGAGGAAGAGGAGGAGGAGAAGGGGAAGAGGAAGAAGAAGAAAAAAGAAAAGAAAAGAAAAAAGAAAAGAAAAGAAAAGAAAGAAGAGGAGGAGGGGAAGGAGAAGAGGGAGAACAGGAGGAGGAAGAGGAAGAAGAGGAGGAAAGGAAGAAAAGAGGAAGGAGGAGGAGGAGGAGAAGAAAAAGAAGAAACTAGGCCCAGCACCATGGGTCTCAAGCCCCCTGGGTGGACACTGGGATCCTCCGCCTGCCGTGGAGCAGATGGAACCGTCTCACGGCCACTTAGGAGAAGGGCAGAGAAGCGGTTGCTGGACGTGACCACCCTCAAGTGAGCAGCGTGTGACCCAGCTGGTATCAGGGTCTCCGGCATATGACCGTTTGGAAATCTTTCTTTTGACGATGTTAATCTGGGTTCTGTGGCCAAGCTTTCTGACAAGCAGAGCAGCTGGAAAGGGGAGCTGATCAGTCAAAATACCCGGGGGGTGTGTGTGTTTGTGTGTGTGTGTTTGTGGGCGTGGGTCCTTTCTGTGGAGAAGGTCAAGCGGGGGCTGGACAGGCGCCTGCTGGGGATGCACTGAGCAAGGCCGAGATCTTGCAGCCCCAGCCGCTTTGAAGCAGATTAACACAGATGGAAGGGGCCTCGGAGCTCATCTAGGCCAACCTCTCTCCACCCAAGCAGGAAACCCTATACCATTTCTGCCAGTCTCTTCTTGAAAGCTTCCAGGGATGAAGCTCCCACAACTTCTGGATTGGTTGCTCTCACTGTCCGGAAAATTTCTCCTTATTTCCAGGTTGAATCTCTCCTTGTTCAATTTCCATCCATTATTCCTTGTCTGGCCTTCAGGTGCCTTGGAGAATAGCTTGACCCCCCTCCTCCTCTCTGGGGCAGCCCCTCAAGTATTTGTTCTGGGCCAAGCTTTGTTCAAATTAAACAAGCACAAACTGTGTATAAAAGCAAACCTTTTTTAATGCGGCGCTGGGAATTCTGTGCCTTCCCAGCCAGGAGTCATTTCAACCTCGTTGTCTGAGATAAAAGCAAGTCTTTTCAAGGTTGTAAAAGGCTGCCAAGAGCAGAAGCCTAATGACTGATAAATATCCACTGACAGAAGTTTCAAAAACAAACCAGAGTGAGATGGGCTTCAACCAGGGCTCAGAGTCTAAAGAACTTCTTTGCTTCCTGCAAAGAACACACATCCCCGAGGGCTGGTTTTTATTCCTTATGGGAGGGGCCGTCACCTTCCAGACTTACTCCTGAGTTGCCCCCTCTGCTTCAGCTGCTCTTTCCTTCGAGCAGCTCTGCACACATGCACGCTCGGCACAGGCTCCGCAGGGTCCTCTGCATCACTGCTGCCAGACTCCACAGGCTCCGGAGGCAGCACCCCACTCTCCGATAGTCCCGGCCCCATCCCTGCATCAGACGCAGGCCCCTCGTCCGAGTCCTTGCCAGACTCCCTTTTGTCCTCACTGTCAGAGACCTCTGCTGTCTGCACTTGCTGCCGGCGAACCACAACAGTATTGGAAGGCTGCTCTCCTGTCTCCCCTGGTCCTTCCCTTCCCTAGACCAGCCAGGCCCGGTTCCTGCAACCGTTCATCCTATGTTTGAGCCTCCAGTCCCCCCATCATCCTGGTTGCTCTTCTCTGCACTCTTTCCAGAGTCTCAACCTCTTTTTTATAGTGTGGTGACCAAAATTGGATGCGGTACTCCAGGTGTGGCCTTACTGGCTTCTGGGGCCAAGGGGTGCTTCCTTCCCAAAAGCTCTGGCCCAGAAAGAGCAGATCCAGAAGCCACATCCCACACCGAAAGCAAGGGTCTCTGGGCTTCTGGGGAGGGGTAGAGTTTGCTCATCTAACATGGATGAGTCCAGGCCAGTTTGAGTTGCCCACACACCCTCAGGCTGGCCGTTCCCCCACACTCCCGCATCCTGCCCCCCCCCAAGCCCTCCATTGGGGTCTGTACTAATAATAACAAATGACATAAAGATAAAACAAAGAGGTAAGGACTTCTGGGGCTTCTCAAACTTCCACACCAGGTTTCCAAAAGGGAGAGAAACTTTTGGACTTTGAGGAGAGAGAGAGAGAGAGAGATTGCTCTGCAATTCTGTAAAAAAATGGGATCCCAGGCTGGGCTTTTCCCCTCCCTGTTTTGTGTTAAGATTGGCAGTGACCTAGTAGGCATTCACTTTTTTTTTTGCTGCTTCTTTTCTCTTTCCTTTTCTCTCCTCTCTTTTTAAAACCAAACCCAGGGAGGCTGGAGCGAGAGGGATGGCGGGGGGGGGGGGNGGGGGGGGGGGGGAGGCATGCGGGGCGTTGTGTTTGTGCATGGCATCTGTCTCTGCGCCCGGCAGATGGTAGCTGGCGTTGTGAAAAGGCCCAGCCAACCTTCTGGATTAATCACGGGTGAAAGGTCGCCCAAACATCTGCCTCGGGATGTGTTGAGAAACAGCATTTCTATAGAGGGGAGACGGGAAGGAAACAAAACCTGTTTTCGGTCAGAGGACGGGGGGGGGGGGC
>BHFT01019180.1:32804-56057 GCA_004320025.1 Laticauda laticaudata
GGGGGGGGGGGGCAAGAAAGACAGAGGAACAATGGGAAGAACCGAGGCGGGGTATCCAACGCAGCCGGCAGGGGATAACCGAACACCCTCCCGTGGCCCTGGGATTTAAGCCGCTCTGGGGCCGCCATCTCCAAAGTGGGTACCCTTGAGATGGACGGGACTCCGGTCCCCATCGTTCCCCACTGGCCTAGGGAAGGCTGGGAGGGGGGGAGGGTAACCAAAGCTTTCCCCAGGGGCTGAATACTTTTATGGCTGCCTCTTCTTTTTATTGAAATAATTCTTATTAAATTTTACACTTGTAAAAACAAATCATATCCACAACTTTTGCAATAAGTTGTGGCATTGACTTTTCTATTCTCATTCATATATATGTGTGTGTATATGTATGTATGTATGTATGTATGTATGTATGTATGGTATTCAGCTTTGTTCGGGTATTTTCCCACGTCATTATAGTTGTGCTTTTAAAGTTGTAACAACGTTTCAACAGAATCTCATCTGCCATCATCAGGCTTCTGTATTGTGTTTGTCTGACAATATACATCCATCCATACATACATACATACATACTACATTTTACATTATTTTTTTTTCTTCCAAACATACCATTTTCCCCAGACCCGTAAAATATTCTTTTTCTTCCTTCTCTTGCAATTCCATTATAAGTTCATTCATTTCTGCACAATCCATAATTTTCTTTGTGATCATATTATCTGTGGGACTACTCTCGAATTTCCAATTTTGGGCACACGTTATTCTAGCTGCTGTCAGTATATGTATTATCATATGTTCAATGTCCTTCTTACATTCACCTCTGATTATCTGATTATTCCTAATAAGAGGGGTGAGAGGGGGGTGGTTAAGACCCAGGGAAGGGGAGCCGGGGATATCCCCATCCAATTGTCCAAGTAGAGAGGGAAAGTTCCCTTTCATTTTATTAAAGGGAAATTAATTTAATTTCATACATTAATAAGGGGCACGCAGAAGCGCGCCAGCATGCCTGCCATCCCTGTCCGAATGTCTCCCTTTTATTCGTACCCATTTCATGTTTATACTTATATCTGTTATCTAACACATGCTTGACAAATAAACAAACAAATCATTAATAAAGTTGTGAAGTTGTGGGAGCAGAGCTCGGTTTTCCCTGCCGAAGGGTGCAAAATCCCAAATGTGGTTTTCTTTCGGTCTCCAGCTGCGCGGCAAACGCCAGAGTTTGGAGCTCACCTTGAGAGTTAGTGCATTCCAGGTCAATGCCTGAAAACCCTCATGGATCTGCTGTTAGACTCCTTGCAGTTTGCCAACCAAGCAAATATCAGCAGATGTGATTGTTGTTGTGGCACTGCACCATATCTTATAACATCTTGACTCTCCAAGGACCTATGCAAGGGTCCTTTTTGTAGACTACAGCTCAGCGTTCATTACCATTATTTCAGATATTCTTACTCACTAAACTGACGCAGCTAGCTGTGTCTGAATACCCCTCACATCCTGGACATAAACTGTTTCAACTTCTTCCCTCTGTGTAGCACTAGCACTTAGACTTATATACCACTTCACAATGCTTTCCAGCCCTCTCTAAGCGGTTTATTGATTGCTCCCAACCATCTGGGTCCTCATTTTACCCACCTTGGAAGGACGGAAGGCTGAGTCAACTTTGAGCTGGGTGAGATTCGAACTGCCAAATTGCAGGCAGTTGGCAGCCAGCAGAAGCAGCTGACCATCATCTACCTGTATCTCTCTTTCTCTCTCCCCACCTTGTCTCTCTCTCTCTCTCTCTCTCTCTCTCTCTCCAATGCACCACCAAACACCGTATGCTACTATAGAGCATTGCATGCCAAAACAATTAGATGCAAAGATAATTTTTCCCACCATGCCATCACTCTGCTGAACAACTAATCTACACTGCACTGTTTTAGGCCTAAATATATAGAGTAAAAATAAAAGTTTGGCATATTGGCTTTAGCTAAGTTAAAAAGGCTGGGTGAGCTCCACAGAGACAGCCAAAAAAGGCAGTGCAACAGAAGGATAGAATCAAGATCACATGAATGTTAGTACCGCTTTATAAAACTCTAGTAAGGCCAGACTTGGAATAGCCCATCCAATTTTGGTCACCATATTATAAAATAAAAAATAAAAAAGATATTGAGATTCTGGAAAGAGTGGAGAAAAGAACCACAAAGATGATTAAAGGACTGGAGGCTAAAAACATACGGAGAATGGTTGCAGGGATTGGGTATGTCTTAATGAAAAGAAGGGGCTAGGGATGACACGATAGCAGTGCTCCAATATTTGAGGGGCTGCCACAAAGAAGAGGGGGGATCAACTTAATTTTCCAAAGCACCAGAAGGCAAGACAAGAAGCAAAGGATGGAAACTAACCTGGAATTAAGGAGAAATTACCTAGCGGTGAGAGCAGTCAGCTGGTGGAACGGCTTGCCTGCAGAAGTTGAGGCTGCTCCATCCCTGGATGCTTTTAAGAAGAGATTGAACAGCAGAATGGTATAGGGCAGGGCTCAGGAATTCTGGGAGTTTAAGACCACAAGTCTTAAACTTGGCAAGTTTGAAGAGCCTTTTGTATAGGGGGTTTCTTGTTTGAGCAGTGGGTTGGACTAGACGACCTTCAAGGTCCCTTGCAATTCTTATTGTTCTGTTCTGAGATTGGGCTGACTGCAGGATGGCAGAGGAGAGAAGACCTTGTAACAGAACGAGTGAAAAGACCACCAAAGTGAGTGTGCTTTATGCACTTCCCTGTGGCTGCTCTGACTTCCTTCTGAGTCGGGAAGGAGTCAGTGCTAAAACTAGTCAGTGTTGCTAATCCAGTCCCTTTCTCACACCTGGAGACACCTGTTCCTGCAGTTGGTGTCTGCATGGGATGCATCTGTTGCCTTGTTCCAATCCGTATCTGTGGCTTATTTGGCAGCTGTTAATTTTTAAACTCCCCAGCTGAAGCTCTTCGGCAGATAAGGCCAGTCCAGCGTTGGAGACGCTCCGATGTTGAAGCTTGATCAAGATCAGAAGTCGCTCGTCCGGGTCTTTGGGAAGAGATGTTGACTACGGCCCTCTGGGCGGGACCTCCTGCTTGAAAACCGCTCTCATGCGGGGTCGTTGTTGTGCAGAGGAATCCAGAAATGGGGGGAAAATGCTCTTGAATTATACCAGCCAAAGGTCAAGAAAGGGGAAATAGGGTTAAAGAGGCTTGCAAAACGCCACCGTGATCATCATCATCATCGGGAGGTTTCCTTTTTAGCCTTCGGCAGGGTGGCTGAGTCATGGATGACAGTCATAGCCCAGGGGAAAGAAGGACTGTAACACTTTCTAGGGCGCCTGCCACACCCAGCAAGCTCCCTTCCCAGCCTAATTCTTCCTTTCCAAAGTTGCTTTCGGGGTGGGAGGGATAGTCGGTGGATGGACTGCAAAGCGAAACCTTGTCTGGACACAAACTTGTTTTTTCCAGCCATGCTTTTGAGCCAGTAAAGGTCCAAGGGGGATTGTGGAAGACAACAACAACTACTACTACTATTACTTCTCCTCCTCCTCCTCTTCTCCTTCTGCTTCTCCTTCATCTTCTTCCTCTCCTCCTCCTTCCTCTTCCTGTTTCTTTTTCTCTCCTCCTCCTTCTTTTCCTTCTCTTCCTCCTCCTCGTGTAGGGTCCGCTTTTCGGCTCATTGAGTGCCACTTTGCGCCGTCAGCTGCCTCTCCAGGGCTCCGGCCCATGGCTTGCATGTCTTTGCTGAGGGTGTCTCGCCATCATTGTTTTGGATGCCCATGAGGTCGCCGGCCACTGACTTCTAGTCGGTGGGCAGTCTTGGTCACGGTGTGAGATGCTGCTCTCTGGGCGTGTCCATATCCCAACAGAGCCAGCCTTCCCTCATCTTCTCTCATCTAGTGATGCCCCACTAAAATGCGGTCGAACGGCGTGGCCCAGAAGGGAGGTGCCCAATATCCAACTGATCCTTCGCCTTTCCATGGCATGGAAAGAGCTTGTGGTCCCTCTTGTTGCTGCCCAGCCTTCAGGGCCACACAGGGTGACCGGCTGGAATGTCTTGGTGTCTTGTAGATCTTAGGTTTAAGGCAGGTTGGCATTCACCTGTCCCATAACACCCCGATGCATCCAGGCTGCCTTCACCCTTGCTCGCCCCTCGCCATTGAGGTCGCCATTGCCTTGGAGGTGGGATGCTAGGTACCGAAAAAAAAAGGAGGAACAGCCTCCACTATGAAGGGCTAATTTTCCTGTGGGTCAAGAAAGGGTTTGTGCCTGCTCATTGTGACAGTCTATGAGCCCCTCCAAATTCTTGCATCCCCAAGGGTTGACTGCTCTGGTGTTGCCTAATCAGATTGCAGAATTTGGGTGTGCGTTCGCGTGTTTAAAGCATGTTCCGTTGAGTATCGCTAGGCCTTAAATTAGCTGGATTCTTTTGAGCCCAAAGGGTCTGTTCAAACTGAAATTACACCTGGAGTCCTTCTGTTCTGTGCCGAAACGATTAGGGGTTGGGTCGCAACTTTTTGGACTAAGAGTTTGCCCAGGTGTTTGCAAGAGCCTGGGTGGAGTGGAGGGAACTGTCCAAAATGAAGGCGGGCAGGGAGGGGCTGTGCCCAGCAGCAGCTGGAAGCACCTCCGTGGAGTCGGCCAAATGGTGCCCTCTCCAATGAAAAGCCTAAAAATGAGACCTGAGTGAAACCCTAATTGGCCCACGTGGTATAAACTCATCCTATACAAATTTGCACCGGAACCAATGAGGCACGTTGGCAGAATTGGCGCTTTTACCCAGTTTTAAATTGACCACCTGTTTAGCTCTGGACTGGCACTTTCTCAAGGAAAACCCCTCCTGGGTAAACGCCACGCACTCTGGTGGCGCAGGAGGACCCTGGCTGGGTGAGCCTCACTTTGCCCAACGCTGCTTGGTCTCTTCTGCAATCTGGGTGGCAATTAGCCTGGAGGGCAATAACCAGAGAGAAGGGGGTGGGGTGGGAACGAATTCCCAGAATTCGGGAGCCGGTCAACTCCCCCCCTCCCTCTCTCCTCCCCTCTTTCTCCCTTTCCTCTTTCTCTCTCTTTCCCTCCCTTCCTCTCTCTCTGCCCCTCTCTTCCCTCCCTTTCTCTTTCCCCCTTTTCCCCTTCCTCTTTTCCGTCCTCTCTCTTTCCCTCTTTCTCTCGCGCTCCTCTCTCTTTCTCTTCAACTTCCCTCTCTCTGTTCTCCCTCTTTCCCTCCTTTCATCTCTTCTGCCCCCTCTTTCCCCCTTCCTGCTTTCTCCCTCTATTCTCATTTCCTTCTCCTCTTTCCCTCTTTCTCTCGCATCCTACCTCTCTCTGCCCCTCTGTTTCCTTCCCTCCTCTCTTCCCTCCCCCTTTCCTCTTTCTCTTCCCTTCTCTCTCTTTCTCCTCTCGTCCTGTCCTCTTTCTCACTCCCTCTTTACTTTTCCTTCCCTCTCTTTTCTCCCTCTTTCCTCCCTTCCTCTCTCCTCTGCCTCTCTCTTCCCCTCCCTCCCCCTCTTTTATCCCTCCCTTTCCCTCTTCTTTCTCCTTCGTTCTACTGTTCCGCCAATTTCTCTGTCCCTCCCCTTTGCCTGCTTGTTCCTCCCTCCCCTCTCTTTTCCTCTTCTCTTGTTCCCTCTTTCCTCTTTCTAGTTCATATCCCTCTTTCTTTCTGAAATCCTCTTGCTCTGTCATGCCAGCAAGCTATTCGATGCTTGGTCTCTCAGAACCCAAACCGGTGGGGAAGGGGGATGTACATTGCAAACTGCAGCCTTTTTTTCTGACCAGGCTGGCTTGTCTCCACTGTGGCTTCTTTGCCCGTCTTTTTGGGAGGGGTATCAGAGAGGAGGTGGGGAGGGAGGGGTTGGGGGAGTCTCGCTGCACCCTGTGCACAGTCCCAACCGCATCTGGCTGAATTCCCTGAGCCAGTCACATATGGCACACACACACACACACACAGGAAGACTAACAAACCCCTTGCCTGTTGAGCATGGCATTGGCCTGCCAGGGCCATGTTTTGGGTGGCGGGGGGGGGGAGAGGGTGAGTGTGTTAGCAGCTGCTGCCCCCTCATTAAAATGCACACCTGCTCCCAGCAGATGCCGTGGGTGCTGCTACTGTGCCCGCTTCCCTTTCAGTTGGGCCTGGACTCTGCCCATCTCATTAACTCAAAGCGTCCCCAAACTTCAGGGGATTCTCACAGAAGGTTTCAACAAGAGGATTGAAAGCGACGACGCCACTAGAAAAAGAGGGTGGGAGAGAGGGAGAGAAAAAAACCTGACTCCCTCCCCCTCCCTCTTTTCCTTCCTTCCTTCCTTCCCTCCCTCCTTCCTTACTCACTCACTCTTTTCCTTCCTCACACCCTCCCTGTTTTCCTCCCTCCCTTCTTTCTCTCCCTGTTCCTCCTTCCTTCCTCCCTTCTCTCCTTCCTTCCTTTCTCCTTCCCTCCCTCCCTCCCTCCTTCCTTACTCTTTTCCTTCCGCACACCCTCCCTGTTTTCCTCCCTCCCTTCCTTCTCTCCCTGTTCCTCCTTCCTTCCTTCCCTCCTTCCTCCCTTCTCTCCTTCCTTCCTTTCTCCTCCCTTCCCTCCCTCCTTCCTTACTCTTTTCCTTCCTCACACCCTCCCTGTTTTCCTCCCTCCCTTCCTTCTCTCCCTGTTCCTCCTTCCTTCCTTNTTCCTCCCACCCTCCCTCTTTTCACCCCTCCGTCCCTTCCCTCCTTCTTCCTCCTTCCCTCCCTCCTCCCTCTCTTCCTCTCTCTCAATCTCATCTTCCTCCCTCCCTCCCTCCCTCTTTAAGGACAGAATGTGACACTTAGTGCGTGTGCCAGTCTGCCAGCTACAGCTTTGCCTCCTCACCCCCCAACCCCTGCCAGTTTCCATTTAGCATTTATGCTTTCCTGCCGTGACTGAGTTCTTTGGCACACAAGATGCCCTCTTCCTGGGAGATCTTGAAACTCCTGGGCCCAGAGCCCTCCCCTCTGAGCGTTTGGCCGCCCCTGGAGGCTTTCAGCAGGCGAGCAAAGGGGGCCTAGAACAAGAATGTCAGGAGAAAAAGTGGGAATTCTTGGGGAGAAATGGTGCAGATCGCAAAGGAGGAGGAACTCCATCAAAAATATGCCAGCAAGCCCTTGCAGAAGCAGAATAACAGAGTTGGAAGGGACTTTGAAGGTCTTCTAGTCTGACCCCCTGCTCAGGCAGGAGGCTTTGCAGGCCACAGGCTGCCTGGTGTCCTCAAGAGCACAGGAGCTGTGATTGAGAAGCCAGGGATGCAGTGGGTTGTGTCCCAAATTCGGCATCTGCTCAAGCCAGGAGGACCACACAATTCAGCTGCCCGGCTGACAAAGTGCTAGCTTCCTCCTCCTCACTCTATCCCTCCCTTTCTCTCCCTCCCTCCCTCTCTCTTTCTTGGAGGCTTCCCAAGCAAATGATGGAGGGAATTGCAGGGAGAATAAAGTAGCCAGCAAGGAAGTCAGGGTTGCCAGTGTCCCAGAGGAGTTTGGGGTTCCTTCGTAGCACGGCAGAGATCCTCAACAGGTGCAGAGGATATTATCTAGTTGGGTGGGTACTGACACCTCTGCAAGAAAACCAGCAAGCTCGGGAGCACCAAGGACCTCACAGTCCTCCTCCTCCTCCTCCTCCTCCTCCTCCTCCTCCTCCCCTCCTGCCACCCTCCCTCTCCTCTCCTCTCCTCCTCTCCTCCTCCTTCTCCTCCTCCTCCTCCTCCTCCTCCTCCTCCTCCCTGGCTAGAAAATCCTCAAGCTCAGGGATCACCCAGGGTCCCTCACAGGTGGTCTTTCCTATCTTTAGCCTGAGCTCAGCTTGGTCATGTTGCCAGTTTCTCCTCAGGGATGTCCATCTCTTTTCAGAAGGGCCCAGCCAAATGGAGAGGGCTGCTTTCATGAGCCAGTTGGCTCTGGTTCCTTTTGGCGATAACTAACAGATGGCCAGCAAGACCAGTGGATGGCCCTTGCAAGGCACTCTCTCTCTCTCTCTTTCTCTCTCTCTCTCAAAACATAAAGGAAGGAAAATACAAATAAAACCCCCTCCTGCTGCCATCGGGCCCTTCGCTGATGGGCCTTTTGAGGGAACTCCTGGTCACGGGAGAAGCTTCTTCGGATATTCAGGAAGGGATGAAACTATTGTGCAGATAATTAAGCTTGTAAGGGACTAAAATGGGTTTTGGACATCTCAGCATACACACAAAAGAGCCATTCGCTTTTAAAATTAAAAGGCAAATGGGAATTAAACCTCGTTTAATTCTCCTTGTTTCGTGATGAAAATTGCAGGTAGTCCTTGAGTTACAACCGCTTGTGACCATTCGAAGAAATGACAAGGCTGAAAAAAGTGACTTCCCATCATAAGCTCTCCAGGATCACCTGATTCAAAATTTGCAAACTGTTTCCCATCTTAAGTGGCTTAACGTAGAATTCGCGTGTTTGCCCAGAATCTCAGAATTTAAATCGGCATTTCACAGCCAGTTTAAAATAAGTAGACTTCAGTTCCCAGGGAGCTCATGTCCACCTATCTTAAAGTGGCCAAAGTTGAGGAAATATTGAAGTTGGAGTTGGTTGTAAATCCTCTCCACACCCCACACCCCAAAAAGAGGTTTGAAAATCTCACAGAATCAGAGAAAGCCTTTTTGAGTGAGCTTTTTGATAGGTGGGGATTTCAGAGAACCAACAAATGCTCTTCTCTTAGATTCCAGTGACCTGCATATTTATAGTGCAAAATGTTCTCAGAGATTTAAAAAATATTCTTTAAAAACACTCCAAAGGGCTAGGAAAACGATCTAGAATGTGGACAGATACTTTAAATTTAAGTTGGAAATATGGAGAGTAAAAGTTTTAGCATGCCTGGCAGATTTGCAAAAAAGCCAGAAAATTCTGGTTTTCAATATAGGCCCGTGACCCAAAGTATTTTAAAAACGGATATTCAATTAAAACCAGCACTTTCCCTACGGGACAATTAGAAAAGAGTTGTGGAAAATGGCTTTTCTATATGATAACTGCTGTGAGATTTTTATTACGTGCAACGGAGGAGGAATGGTTGATGAAGATGCAGGATTAGCAGAGATAATACAGTTATCCTCTCTGTTCAATGAAAGGACAATAACTTCATGTATTATGGACTTTTTGCTGAAAAAGGAAAAAAACAACAACCCGAACTTGTGATTTCATGGGCTTGATGATTAGAAAGGGTAGACTGTGGAAATAATTAAATTATGTTGTAACCTTAGAGACGGCAAAAATATAAACATAACTGCGGTTAAGAAGATTGAAAGTTGCTTCTTTACAGTATCACTTCTTTCTACTTGTTTTTTTGTACTTTTTCCAGATTATTTTACTTTTTTCAAAATTTGCAATCTTTTTATTCTTTTGAAAGAATTTCTCTCCTAAGAGTCACATTAAAGAAAGGAAAAAAAAACTTCATAAGGGCTGCAAAATGAGTCTAGAGACTGTTATCCGTAGCAGCATGGTTACGGCTGTCCTTTGTTTGAAGCCTGTTCTTTTCGTGGTCTCCCTGTTGGCTCCGTCCCATCCTCTGCCCACCAACAGCAGGAGGGCAGAAGGTTTGGATGGCACTGGAAGGACGGCTGGCCATCCCTTGACTGCTCCTGCAGGCCTCTTGCTCATCCTCTTCCTTCTCCTCCTTTCTTTCCTTAGATGCTCCAGTGACTTCGTTGGGCAGCGGTGCCAGTTCCCAAATTTGTGCCTCAGTTCCCCCTGCAACAACGGCGGCACCTGCCACCCTGTGGTGGAGGGCAACACCCCTGATTACATCTGCTCCTGCCCGCTGGGTTACATCGATAAGCTGTGCTTGACCATTGAGGAGAACGCCTGCCTGAGCGGTCCCTGTCGCAATGGAGGAAGCTGTGACCTCGTCACCTTGACCGAGTACAAATGCCGCTGCCCTCCAGGCTGGTCAGGTGAGAGAGAACGCAATGGGCACACCTTCCCAAGGGCCCCTTTTGAGATGCCTGCCGCTCCATCCCTGATAAAATCCAAAAAACAGTTACCCACGGGTTCTCTGCCTGGTTGCTGGGTGAGCGTGGCCTAATAGGCTTCCTGCACCATGGCGGGAGGGGGGGGTTTGCTTTCCCCGGGCTCCGGAGGCTTTCCTCGTCCTTCCAGGAGAATGAAAATGGCCTCTTTGGGCTCCAGAGGCTCTTTGGAAGCTGGAAACGGGCCCATTTCCGGCCTTCCTGAACTTCCAGGAGGCCCATTTTTCACCCTCCCCAGTCTCCGGAGGCCTTTCTTGAGCCTCCAGGAAGGCGAAAGCAGCCTCTCCAGGCTCTGCGGGCCCTCTGGAACTCCCAGGAGGCCTGTTTTCACCCTCCCCGTGCTCCGGAGGCTCTGTGGAGACCAGAAACGGGCCTGTTTCTGGTCTTCTGGAACTTCTGGAAGGTCCATTTTTCACCTTCCCCGGGTTCCGGAGGCTTTCCTCAAGCCTCCAGGAGGGCGAAAGCGGCCTCCCCAGGCTCCAGAGGCCCTCCGGAACTTCCAGGAGGCCCATTTTTTGCCCTTCCTGGGCTCTGGAGGTTCTCCGGAAGCTGGAAACAAGCCTGTTTCCGGCCTTCCGGTGCCTCTGGGAGGCCCACTTTTCATCCTCTCTGAGCCTCCGTGCGGGCCCTGCAATTACCTCCGATCCAAAACAGGCCACAGTGGGACTCCTGTGAGGGGTGGGGCGGGTTGGGTGGGGCCAGCCAGTCATTGCAACTACCAGTTCGCTGAACCAGATATAAAATTAACATCCGGTTCACTCGAACCATTGCGAACCGGTAGCATCCCGGGTAGAATCCCAGTTCTCAATTGCAGAACCGAGCCTGGCCTTTGTCCTTGTTGGGATTGCCAGACTTCAACAATGCAAGGAAAAGAAATCTAATTTTTTCATGACAGATGGAACCAGGGGGGTGCCAACTCCATCTCTTATCCATTTTCCAAAGGTTTCTCTCCATTTTTTGTACTCTTGATCAGTGTTTCTTTCTTCAACTTGGGCAACTTTGAAGATGTTTGAATTCAACTCCCAGTACACTCCACCCAGCAAGGGTGCCTGGAAAATTCTGGGAATTGAAGTCCTCACATCTTCAAAGTTGCCCAAATTTGGGAAACACTTGATTTAGCTGGTTCTGCCCATCATGTGGGAGGTGGAAGAGAAGGATGCAGGCTTCCTAGAGCAGGCTTCCAGCACAGGGACTAGACACTGTCTTGGTTTAAAATGTTTAGTTCTTGGATCAAGGTATCCCTGTAGTTTACACATACAAAAAACTCTAAAGTAGAAGAAATAGAACCAGTTAGCCAAAAAAGAAAATGTGTATTTTTAAAGAAGCCAATGAACATGAAACACAGGTAAAAAATAGAACAAGTCTGAAATGTTTCTATTAGGGATAATTAGAGGGGATTACAAGAAAGAAATTGAATATATCAATACACATATTGACAGCAGCTAGATTAACCTATGCTCGAAAGTGAAAATCAGAGAGTAGTCCTACAGATAATATGATAATTAAAAAATATATGGATTGTGCAGAAATGAATAAATTTACAATGGAATTGCAGGAGAAGAAAGAAAAATAATACTATGTGGTTTGGGAGAAATGGTATGTTTGGACAGATAACAGGAACAAAAGATAATACAAAATGTAAATGCAATTGATGTACATATGTGTGTTTGTGTGTGTGTATATATGTATGTATATATGTATGTATGTAAGTGAATATGGAGAAACCGATGCCACAAAGTGCACTGCAAAAATTGTAAATATGATTTGTTTTTAAAACTGTAAAACTTTAATAAAATTTACTTAAAAAAAGAAAAGAAAATGGAACACAGGTGTTTGCAATGCTCTATAAAAACATTTAAAAGATCAGGACTGAAAAATGGAAAGTTTTCAAGGTCCCATTTGTGGCGTGTCTGGGTTCTTCCTCCTTCCTGACTTTTTGGCTCGAAACAGGATTGTCTCCTCTTTTGGCCTGCAGGCAAGACGTGTCAGCAGGCCGATCCATGTGCCTCCAACCCTTGTGCCAACGGCGGGCAGTGTGTACCCTTTGAGTCCAGCTACGTGTGCCGGTGTCCCCAGGGCTTCCACGGGGCCACTTGCAAGGAAGATTTCAACGAGTGCAGCCGGACGCCCCCCATCTGCAAGAACGGGGGCACCTGTGTCAACGAGATCGGCTCCTACCAGTGCCACTGCCGGCAGGCCTTCACCGGTGACAACTGTGAACACCTCTACGTGCCCTGCAACCCCTCACCTTGCCAGAACGGGGGCACCTGCCAACAGACCGGAGACGTGGCTTACGAGTGCACCTGCCTTGCAGGTAGGCTGGAGTGCCTTATCTCCCTCTCTCTCTCCATTCTCTCTCTTTCTCTTCTCTCTCACCCTCTCTCTCTCTCTCTCTCCTCTCTCTCTCTCTCTCTCTCACTCCCTCTCTTCTCCTCTTCTCTCTCTCTCTCTCTCTCTCTCTCTCTCTCTCTCACCTTAACTTAACACCAGGAACAGAGATATGGAAGGCGACCTTGTAAGGTCATTCTTAGCCTGCCCCCCAGCCCACCTTACCCAAGCTGAGAAAGACCACTTCTTGACAGATGGCAGTCCAGTTCCTCTTCTTTGATAACATTCCCGGGGATGAAGCTTTCCCACACACTACTGAATAATCAGAATAATAAACAAGATTAACCAGAAGGGACATTGTAGGACATCTAGTCCAACTCCTCCTCCCCACCCGAAGCAGACGACCCTACACCCACTTCATGCACGGGTGGCAGTCCAGTCTCTTCTTGCAAAGCTTCCAGGGATGCAAAGCTCCTGCCTGACCCAGGAGGGATACGGAGGGCATCTGTGGAAGCCAGGTTGAAAGAACATGATTGGAAATAGCCGAATACTCATTTGGCATGATTTTGGCATTTATCCCTCACTGGGGACATGACGATGATGGATAAGCATCAAATCATGAAGAAGTAAACCAGCCCACATAAGCCATGATCATGATTAGTGCAACTGGGGAATAGCAACAACCACAACCACATAATAAAAAATGAACAAAGTAGCACCTATGAATCAAAAAAGCCCCAGGGCCATCCGTTACCTGTGTCTTCGGAAGGTACTTTGCAATAGAACAAACCAGGAGGTCGCCAGCTTTCCCCTTCTTTGTAGTACCTAAACTGGCGTTTTTCAAGCTGGGAAATTAACAGATGTGGACTTCCAACTTCCAGAATTCCCTAGTCAACATACTGGCAGGGGAATTCTGGGAGCTGAAATCCACAAAACTGGAAGCTGCCAAGATTGAGAATCACCTAAAAGCATCTGGCCTTGGAGCTGTTTGATTCTCAACTTGGTGCTGGCTAGAAATGTTGGGATCTGGAATTGCAAACATCCCAGAAAGTCCCAGTCTGGAGAAAGCTGGATTATTTACCTCACTGTTACTGGTTGATTTATTATCTCTCCTGTGTTGGATTTCTCTTTTTGGGACTTCCTGTCTTTGGGGACTCGGATGCTCTTCAGGCCGAGATGGATGGTTCTTGATGGCAGGAAGGCTGTGAAGCTCCTGGGCCAGTTCTTGCCTTTGGTTCACTTCTTGCATACCAGTTTGTCCAAGGGGAAAAAATAAAACATTTTTCTTGGACAGGAGCACAGGAAGCAAAACTGCTCCAGCCCTGACTATATTAACTAGCTCAAAACAGCAGGAGCTAAACGCACATTTGTCCAGCTAAAGTAGCACTGAGTTAATAAGTGGATGGGGGACCACTAGGAAATCCAGAATGAGATGGCCCTGAAATCGAATTACAGATTGTCCTCGTTTAGCGACTGCCTGTTTTAGCATGCATTCTCAGTAACAACAGGGAGTGAAAAATAACCAGGCAACCAAATCCTTGCATTTACAACTTTGCAGGTTGGCTGGAGGAAAGTAAGATCATAAGCACAGTAGCAGTTTCTCTGTTTCACTTAAGGACTGAGTTGTCAGTCCCCCTTCTGGCTGTTAAATGAGTTTCCCCTGTAAATAATGACAAAGAAATAGAAAGGAAATTCCAAAGCTACAAGCTTAGACTGGGAAATCAGTCTAAGTGAAAAAGATCACGTGAAGTATTAGTATCACTTTATAAAGGCTTGGTAAGGCCACACCTGGAATACTGGATCCAGTTTTGGTCCCCACATTACAAAAAAGATGCTGAGACTTTGGAAAAAGTACAGAGAAGAACACCTAAGATGATCAAAGGCCCGGAGACAAAAACATAGGAAGAACAGTTGCAGGAACAGGATATGGCTTGTCTAGAGAAAAGAAGGACTAAGGGGGACATGATAGCAATATTCCAGTATTTAAGGGGCGGCAAAGAAGATGGGGCCAACTTATTTTCCAAAGCATCAGAAGACAAGAAACAATGGATGGAAACTAATCTAAGGAGAGAAGCAAGATGGAATTAAGGAGAAACTTCCCAACAGTGAGGACAATCAACCAGTGGAACAGCTTCCCTTCAGAAGTTGTGGGAGCTCCATCACTGGAGGTCTTTCAGAAGAGACTGGAATGGTCTCTTGTCTGAAATGGTCTCCTGCTTGAGCAGGGAGCTGGACTAGAAGACCTCCAAGGTCCCTTCCAGCTCTATTCCAATTCTGATGCTGCACATAGTGGCAGACCATCGCTCGGAAAACTCCACTAAATAAAACATACACTTCAGTCTTTTTATTGAGTCTCCATTTAGCTCCAGTTTGTCTGCCCTGGATGGCAGCAGTTTCTAGAGAAGAGCCTCTTCCTGCCCTGTCTTGGGAGGCTGGAAATTAAACCTTGGTTCTTCTGCAAAGAAAACTGGGTTTGTGGCCCTGGGGTTTTCCATTCTTCTCAGGGGTGGGTGGGGCTGAGAATGGGTCTCACCTGTCCTTTTGCTCCTCCTCCGCTGGCAGGTTTCGCGGGCCAGAACTGCGAAGAGAATCTTGATGACTGTCCTGGAAACAGCTGCAGGAACGGAGGCACCTGTGTGGATGGGGTGAACACCTACAACTGCCAGTGCTTACCTGAATGGACAGGTGAGGACGCACTGATGGGTGGGTGGGTGGGGAAATTGGGGAGCCCCAAAGGGAGGAAAGTCGGGTGAACAATTGGCTTGAAATTTTTCTCTCTTAGCTGAATTTGAAATCCAACCTATCAGGGTTTTTTTTTTAAAGCAAAACATATTTTAAAACAATGAGTCCCTTTTAACAATTTAAAACAATACAGCCAAAAGACAAACAGAGGTAGAAATGCTTGTTTAAACCAGGGGTCTCCAACCTTGGCAACTTTAAGCAGCTGGTGGACTTCAGCTCCCAGAATCCCCCAGCCCCCGGAACAGTTCAGCTAAGCCATGCCCAGGCTCCTTGCTGTCTCCTTCTTGCTTACACAGCAAATACTCTTTCAGTTTCCAAACAGCCCTGAACTCTCTCATACATACATACAGGACGCTAGCCAGATGAATACCAATGGATGCTGGTGGGAAGAGACAGAATGTTTTTCCCTTATTTTCCTCCTCCCAAATTAAGCCCGACCACATAGTTTCATAGTGAAGCACGAGTATGGAGCTAGTCGGAGTCATAAGTAACCACAAGGTAGGTGTGTCATAACTTAAAGCAGTCATTAAACAACCAGTCGTAAGTTGAAAACCACCTGCAGAGTTGTGTAATTGTGTATGTGCTTAAGAGGACTGGAGGGGGGGCCTGACCATGCAATCAATAATTTTGAGTCTAGATACAGATAGTCCTTGAATTACAAACACACTTCAGCCCCAAATTTCTGGTGTTAAGTGAGACCTCCTTTATGTGAGCTTTGTCCCACTTTACGACCTTTCTTGCCACCATTGTTAAGGGAAGGAGAGAAAGTTCTTAAGTCAGTAACATGGTTATGAAGTGAGCCTGGCTTCCCCATGGACTTTCTGGCTGGAAGAGTTGCAAAAGGGGATCGCATAACCCCAGGACACTGCAAACGTCATAAGTGTGAGTCTGAATTTTGATCATGTGACAATGGGGAGACCCCAAGGGTCGTAAGTGTGAAAAAACAGCCCTATAAGTCACTTTTTCCAGTCCTGTTGTGACTTTGAATGGTCACTAAACAAACTGTTGTAAGTGGAGGACGATGTGTCTCGTCCTTCCTGCTCCAGACTTCAATCTGGACCACTTTGGGGTCTCACCACCCCCAGCCCCACTCTTGTGGGTGAAGAATTTGACAGATTTAACAGATAATCAGAATTGGAAGGGATCTTACAGGTCATCTAGTTCAGGGGTCGCCAACGTTTTGGACCTCAGGAACCACCAAACTCATAATTTTAAATCCCAGGGACTACTAACTTGTTCTGTGGGTGTGGCCTAATTTGTGGGTGTGGCTTGGTGGTCATATGACTGGCTGGGCATGGCTTGTATGTAAATATTATAATATTTATATAAATATTGATTTTTTTATTAAAAAAGAGCAACTTTTACCCAAATCAGGCAGGCAGATTGAGTTGCTCACAGAATCATTCAGTGATCTGTCTGCCATCGGTTAGCTCAGTCTGTCACATAAAATTTGCTTGCCGTGAGTTTGCACTGAATAATAGAACCTTCAGTCCTAAAGGAGGTTCGGCTGTGCTTAAAAGCAAAACCAAAGATCTAAAGACTAGCTAGAAAGCAAGAAATCCAACCATTTTTGCTTCCTAGCTAATCTAAATCTCGCGGCACAGCAGAACAGCTGATGGTCGGAAGAAGGAAAAACAGCAACTTATCAGGCAAGTTTGCCGGGTTCGGAGTGAGTGGAAAGGGAAGGTTCCCGCAGGCCATGTGGGCGGTGCAGCCTTGTGTTTCTGCATAGCCTGGATTAATTGCTTTAGTCCGGGTGCTCTGGGGTGAGATTTCTCTGCAGCCCACCAACATTTTCTCACAGCCCACCAGTGGGCCGCAGCCCCCCGATTGGCGACCGCTGATCTAGTCCAACCCAGCCCTGCCAACTCCACGGTTCTGCCGTGAGTCTCACGATTTTTTGGCATGTCTCACGACAAGGCTCCTCAATCTCACGCCAAATTTAAAACGCGCTTTTTTTTTCCCCCCCCAAATTTTGAGGGTTGGCTTATACGCGCATAAATCTGATTTCTGACACAAACGACATGACAATATGACATCGCTTCTCAGATCACGCAATATCGATATTACCATACAGCGATATATACATACAGCACATTTCTTTTCACTCTGGGCGCCTCCATTTTGCTTTTCCTACCACCGGATATAACACGCTCTGATTGGTTAGTTATTCACGTGACCGTGAATCTCGCTATTTTTTGTAGAATCTCCAGATTTTTTTCCATGGGTCTCCAGATTTTCCTTTATCACGGGTTGGCAGGTCTGCCAACCCCCTGCCCAAGCAGGAGACTTTATACCATTTCTGATAAATGGCAGTCCAGTCTCTTCTTGAAAGTCTCAAGTGATGAAGCTCCCACAACTTCCGAGGGCAAATTATTCCATGAGTTGACTGTTCTCACTGTCAGAAAGTTTCCCCTTATTTCCAGGTTGAATCTCACCTGGTTCAGTTTCCATCCGTTATTCCTTGTCAGGCCTTTGGGTGCTTTGCAAAATAGCTTGACCCCCTTCCTCCTCTCTGTGGCAGCCCCTCAAATGTTGGAAGATGCCCTCCTGCCTCCTCTGGTCCTTCTCTTCCCTAGACTAGCAGGCCCAGTTCCTGGAACCATTCTTCATATGTTTGAGCCTCTCATCATCCTGGTTGCTCTTCTCTGCACTTTTTCTAGAGTCTCAACCTCTTTTTTATAGTGTGGTGACCAAAAATGGATGCAATAGTCTAGGTGTGGCCTTACTAAGGCTCTTTATAGAGTGGAATTAGTACCTCCCTTGATCTTGGTTGTATCCCACTGTTAATGCAATTTAGGATTGCATTAGCTTTTTTGGTTGCTGCTGCACACCGCTGGCTCATACTTAGCTGGTTGTCCACTGAGACTCCAGGATCCCTCTCCCAGTTCCTGCTATTGAGCCTGGTTTCACCCAGTCTATATGTGTCCTTTTGGTTTTTCTTGCCCAAGTGTGGAACTTTCCTCTTCTCTGCCTTGAAGTTCATTGTGTTGGATACAGCCCAGCGTTCTGGGCTGTATCTAGTCTGTCAATTTGGATCAACCCCCCTGTTTTTGTCTTCTAGGCCAGTACTGCACTGAAGATGTGGATGAATGTCAGTTAATTCCCAACGCTTGCCAGAACGGCGGCACTTGCCACAACACCCACGGCGACTACAACTGTGTCTGTGTGAATGGTTGGACCGGGGAGGACTGCAGCGAGAACATCGACGACTGCGCCAGTGCGGCATGCTCCCTGGGGGCCACTTGCCACGACCGGGTGGCCTCGTTCTACTGCGAATGCCCACATGGACGCACAGGTGTGTATCCGAGGGGGCGAGAGAGAGAGAGGAAGGATGGTTGCAGGAACTGGGGTACGGCCGGTCTGAAGGACTGGGGAGGGGGGAAACGACACACACGAGAGAAGCCTCCCACTACTTGAGGGGCTGCCACAAAGAAGAGGGGGTCAAATTAGTCTCCAAAGCACCAGATGGCAAGACGAGAAACAACAGATGGAAACTAATCAAGGAGAGATGAAGCAACTTAGAACTAAGGAGAAACTTCCTAACAGTGAGAACAATTAACCAGTGGAATGGCTTCCCTTCAGAATTACAGAATACAGATTAACAGAGTTGGAAAGGATCTTGTAGGTTATCTAGTCCAACCTCCCCAGCCACACAGGAGACCCTACACTATTTTTGACAGAAAATCTTTTTAATTTTTTTTTTAAATTTTATTAGACAAACACAAAAACAAAACAGAAAAGAACATTAAAAACAATGGACATGGTACAATCCTCCTAACCCTCATAGTTGTCTTAACATTGCTAAATTACATATAAAAATAGTACATATTTACATTCTATATATATAGTATATAATATATACATTTAATAATTTCTTATTATCTTGATCCTTTCTCTTTTCTAGCCAACCATAAAACCTATCCCATATTTTGTAATAATCTGATTCATCCTTATTTTTTAATTCTTTTGTCAATTTGTCTATTTCTGCACACATCCAGATTTTCTTAATTATTTCTATTTCACTTGGAGTTTCTTTACATTTCCACTGTTGTGCATAAGCCAATCTCACAGCTGTGATTATATGAATTATTGAATATATAATATCCTTGTCGTATTTTCCCACATTAATTCCTAACAAAAAAAAACCAGAAAATCTTCCTGAAAGCCTCCGGTGATGAAGCTCCCACAACTTCCAAAGGCAACTTTTGTTCCATGGGCTGATTGCTCTCCATGGAATTCATGGAATTCCTCCTTATTTCCAGGTTGAATCTCTCCTTGTTTAGTTTCCATCCATCCATCCTTGTCCACTGGAGGTCTTTAAGAAGAGACTGGACAGCCACTTGCCTCAAATCGTATTGGCTCTCCTGCTTGAGCCAAGGACTGGACTAGAAGACCTCCAGGGTCCCTTCTGATTTTGAAATTTGATTTTGAATTTTCAAAATTGGACTGCTGGGCACCGCAAGATGGGAAACATAGCCATGGGGAACGCAGGAACTGACAGGAGTCTGACCACACAGCATGGAAAATTTCATGGAGAATTGTGGTAGATGTTTAGAGTATCAGTCATTAGCTTCTTCTTTTGGAGGTGTGCAAGGCTTGTGAGAGAGCAACTGGCACAATTCCCAGCAGCACACGCAGTGTTCCTGCGTCTTCCCATGCGACAGCGGAGCTGTGTCAATTCTGCCACAGGTTGTCTAGCTAAGATTACAGGAACCCTCTAGGAATTCTGGGAGTTGTAGTTTGCAGAGGCTATGGAAGAACAAGAGCGAGCGGCATGGTAACCTTAGAGGTGAAGACGCTCGCCTCACACTTGGGAGGCTGAGAATTCACTCTTAGGCAGCGACAAATGTTCCTCTTTTGGTGTGCAAAGAGAAAAAAAATGCTGTGAACTCCGCGAAGGTGTCAGAGAAAGCATCCGGCCAGTAAATGCTCACCTTCATTCAGTCACCCCGATTCCATCCCCCAAAAAAGGGGTTACAGGATTGCAAAAGAGAAAAACAGAACCAGAGGATGGCTCGTCCCTGCATTCTCAGAGATCTCCGGATGTTTATCCACAGCCCAGTTCCAGCTGCTGAGAATGCACCGACTTACTCCGATGGATCAGCCAGGCCTTCTCAGAGTTGCCCAGGCCAGCCACCCTGTGGCTGTGTTTCCCAATTCCCTTTAAACCAGGTCTGGTTAAGACCTGAGCAACTGCCATTCACTGGCATATGAATTAGCACCTTTTTAAAGACATTTCTGTTCAGTTTGTCTGATTTTGGGGGGACTCCCTACAGTTCTCTTGAAAAGGTTTCTATTTTGTTTTCAGAAGTGATTTGCCACTGCTTCCTTCCTAGGGGCTGAGTGAGTATGACTGGCCCAAGGTAACCCAGCTGGGTTTGTGCCCCAAGGCAGGACTAGAACTCACCGTCTGCTGTTTCTGTTTCTAGCCTCTGGTGGTTTAACCGCAACACCAAACCGGCTCTCGGTTATCCCTGGCTTGCTATGTATTGTTTTCCTGGCTTTGCCAGTAAATTAAGCCCAGATGGTTTGGCTAGGATACGGTTCAGTATATAGCATCCAAGCAAGCATTTCAATAATCAGGTTGCCTCCATTGTGGCAGTGGGGCCATTGACTGTCTCTTGGCCGTCCTGCACTGTGGATGGATGGGGGACCACCTTTGTGAGTGTGTGTGTGTATGTGTGTGTTTGTGTCTTTCTGAGTCCGTCTCTGCCTTCTGCAGGCTTGCTGTGCCACCTGGAAGATGCCTGCATCAGCAACCCTTGCAACGAAGGGTCCAACTGCGACACCAACCCCGTCACTGGGAGGGCCATTTGCACCTGCCCCACAGGGTACATGGGGCCTGCCTGCAACAAGGACGTGGATGAATGCTTGCTGGGTAAGGGGGCATCGGAGCCAGGAGTGTGAGACCCCTGGGAGCTGGCTGGGATTGAAGAAAAGTCTGGGGAGGAACTGGGACACAAAAACCAACCTTAGAACAAAACCGTGGGAGATTCATGGGTCAGAAAAGCCGACCTGTGAATTTTTATATATATATGTATATGTATATGTATATGTATGTATGTATAATATTATTAAATGCATTTGCCAGAGTGGGGCAGTGGCCTAGAATGGAGCTCTTGCCTCACAGTCAAAATTCGATCCTAGGTAGAGGCAGATATTTCCCTATCTGGGCACAATGAGACTATACCTGCTGCACGTAACTCCTCAATGGCAATAGGAAGGGCATCTGGCCAGTAAACACTCAGCTCCATTCCGTTTCCCAGACTCTACCCCTCAAGGGATTATGGGGTTGTTAAATGAGGGTGATAAGATTCATTTGCCACTCATTTTGACAGTGGGAAGAGACTGGAATTTAGACAGTGTGCATTTGGCTCCAAATTCATCATCTCATCAAGTCCTTCGGGAGGTTTCCTTGATTCTGCCTCCCCACAAAAAAACCCACCTTTTATTATATAAAGATACTTAGATAAATACTACTTTAACTAATGGCAGTACCAGATAATATTACCATCGATCCCTTGGATGTGGCTCCATTGAAGCTGGGAGGGGGTCAGTATTGGCTCCTTTGGGGCACCCCCGTTTTAGGTGGCCAAATCCAACATGCCAACAGGAGCCCTTTGCCCTCTGACAGGACAGGATGGGGGAGGGGACCCTATTTACAAGGGAAGGAGGAGGAGAGGGCCACAGCTAGGACAGAGGGGGCTTCTGTTTTGTTTTGTATCAAAGCCAATTCCCCGCCCCTCTCCAACAGAGGTAATCCTTGACTTACAACAGTTTAGTGACCATTCAAAGTCACTGTGATGACCCAGAGTGTAACACAAACGTAACAAAATCCAAAACGTAAATAAATGTCCTTTAATGCCTCCAACTTGGCCCCACTGTTCAATAATTCTCAGTTGGAGATAAAATGTACTCAAAAATAGTCTTCAAAAGAAAGCAATACAGACCGAACTCAATGAACAGATAGAGGCGAAATAAAAAATCAAAACAAACTACAATGATGAATTTTCCACAACGGACCAGGATAAGTAATTACCAACTTCAAGGAGATAACAAGGCACAGCCTGTTGGAAGGACGCCAACCAAGATAACTTCAGCCCAAAATAAAACACGCTTTGCTTCTAGCAACACTGTGTTTTAATCGTCTCTTATATACTGATCTCCCCAGCTGCAACCAATGAGGGGATCATGGCCACTTCCTCTCTCATAAGCCACATTGTTTTCTTCTCCATTCCTCCCTGGGTATCCTAGGATGCAGAGGGGATGGGTTTGGTTCTTCCTCTGACTGCCCAGCCGGCTTCTGCCCTTCCCCAGCCTCCTCCACCACCTCTGGAGCCACACCTCTACCCCCATCGGCTGTTCTTCCTTTCCCTCAGAATCCAACTCAAACAAGGGCATGACAGTTACAATGGCACTGAAAAAAGTGACTTGCAACCATTTTTCACACTTAGGGCCATTGCTGTCTCTCCATGGTCACATGTTCAAAATTCAGGCAACCGATTCACACTTACAATTCCCCTTTTGTGACTTTCTGACGTGCAAAGGTCCAGGGAGGGTGTGTGGGGGAAAAGCCAGATTCACTTGAACAGCTGTGTGTGAGACGAACTTAACAGCTGCAGGCATTCGCTTCACAATGGTGGCAAGAAACGTTGTAAAAGGGGAAGAAACCTGTTGAACCAAGGTCTCCCTTGACCACAGAAGTTTTGGGTTCCATTGAACTCATAAGGCGAGGAATACTCAGTAGCCTACACAAGTGGCTTCCTAGGGCACGCAGGGAGGAACGGATAAGAGGGAGCAATGTGGATTACGGGGGAGAAAAGGGCCCTGATTCCCTTCATTAGCTGCAGCTGGGAAAACAGGATTTAAAAAGGGCATTTGCGCACAGCACCTTGCTGGAAGCAAAGCGTGAATTATCTTTGTCAAGTCTTACCTGGACTTTATCTACTTTGGTGACTTTGTTGCTTTTGTGCCATGCCCCTTTGGGTCATCACAGGGAGAGGAAAATTGCATTAGCCTTGTTTGTTGCATTGCTGGTTGGACAAGCAGCTGGATAGAAGGGGTGCTTTGGAATTGGGGAGGGGGCTGAAACAAGGACAAGAGAAAGACTCAGAGAAGGGCCTGTTGTTTCCCTCTTGGCCATTCTGTCTCTCTCTAACACACACACACACACACACACACACACACACACACACACACACACACTCC
>BHFT01019181.1:0-27557 GCA_004320025.1 Laticauda laticaudata
AGAGTGGTCAATGTCTGGAATACTCTACCTGACTCTGTGGTTTCTTCCCCGAACCCCAAAAACTTTAACCTTAGGCTGTCTACTATTGACCTCACCCCTTTCCTAAGAGGTCTGTTGGGGGCGTGCATAAATGCACCCATGTGCCTCCCATCCCTGTCCTATTGTTTCTTTTTTATTTGTCATTCATGTATCCATTTCATGTATTCATAACTATATTTATAATTCTACCTATTATCTTGTAAGCGATTGACTAATCAAATAAATAAATAAATAAAATGTTTTTAGCCTCCAGTCCCCTCATCCTCCTGGCTCTTCTCTGCACTCTTTCTAGAGTCTTTGTTTTTTTTTACAGTGTGGTGACCAAAATTGGTTGAAGTATCCTAGGTGTGGCTTTACTAAGGCTTTACAGAGTGTGTTGTTTGCAAATCAAAAGAGCCAGCAGGGCTCAGCAGACCATTTGGTCCCATTCCCTCTGGGGACCTTTTGCCATTTGCCAGTTCTTCTTTCCCAAGAGAGCTTTGGAGATTTCCAATAAGGAGCATCTGTGCTCCCTTTTGCGGCAACAGGGCTAGCTTGGTTTATGTATGTATGTATGTATGTATGTATGTATGTATGTATGTATGTATGTATGTATGTATGTATGTATTTATTTAGTACAATGCCTGCCTGGTGTGCAGAATACTGTGTGGCTCAGGGTTAAAAACAGAGTGAAAACGGAGCAAAAGCAAACCACGTTTAAAACAACAGAAATAAGCTAAAATAATATTAGAGCCCAGAAGCCTCAGCCGATGCCAAGAAAGGGAGTTCTGGCAATGTGATTACTACAGGTTGACGGCAATTCTCCAGCCTCCAGGTCGTCGCCTGAACTGAAGAAGCTTCTTGGATGAGACGCAAAAGGCTTTCAAGGAAAGAGAAAGAGAAGGGCCAGGGGAGACAAGATAGCAGGGTTCCAATATTTGAGTGGGGGCCACAGAGAGGAGGAAGGGCTCAAGCTATTTTCCAACATGACATGATTGCAGCATTGTAGCTTCTCCCAAAACCCTCCTTAAAACAAACCTGGATTCCCACACAACATGTATCCTGGGATTGCACCTAATTTGCAGGAAAACAACCACTGTGATTTATAGACCCTGGTTAATGGCTCAGGGTGATGTGGGAACTTGGGATAAAGAAGTTACAGCAGCCTGACCATAACTGATGGCATAGCATGATGGCCACTTTTAGCCAACAGTAGCTAAAGCCCCTGTCCCACTGCACCAACGGATTCAAAGAGGATGTAAAATGTTAAAAAACGTTGGAAAACGCGATGCATACGTTGTGTACTCATTGCATACGTGTTTCATACGCTCTATCCGTCGAGCATCCGTCCACTGAGATTTCATCCGCCCAANTATCCTCTCTGCATCCTCTGGGCATCCTCGCAACTCACATCCGCTGCAGCTGAAAACGGAAAGAGGGAGGAAATAAAAGGTACACGGAACGTCTACACAGCGTCAGTAGCACGGAAATAGAAAGGATGCGCAGTGAACGCTTTGCATCCGATATACATCTGCTAGGCTTCCTATGAACATCCCTTTAACATCCCCGCTACATACTACCCACGTCCGTTCTTTTCCGTTCTGTTTATGCAAATTTTTGCCACTTTTGGGAGCGGATGACAACGGATGGAGCACCCCCGAAATTTTGTTCATCCTCTGTGTCCTTTATGCATAGGTTTTGCGTCCGTCGGCCAGTGGGACCGGGCCTTTAAGCGTTACACAGGTATTTTTCAACCTGGGCAATTTTAAGGTGTGTGGATGCCTGAACAGGTCTTTTCCTCCGGTATGACTCCAGAAGGTGTGGGACCGAAAAACAGCCTCTCTCTCCCTCCCTCCCACTCTCACCTTCTCCCTTCCTCTCTTCCTCTCTCCCTCCGCCTCCCTCCCCCCCCCAACGAAAACCCAGAGGAAATCCTTCTGTCTCATAGTTGTGAAATGAAACAAAACCCCTTGCAACTTGTTCATTTCCTGGCTCAATTGTGTGGGCTGGTGAATGGTCCAGGACAGGCTCCTTCTTTAACCGTTTCGGGGCTGCCTTTGGGCTTCCTCTCCCCTTTCCTGATTTATGAAAACCTTGAGGGAGCTCATAAATAAACTCCACTGGCGTGTAAAGTCTGGGAACCAGGAAGTTGGTTTACGCTCTGCCTCCCACGCCCTGCCTCGGCCAGGATTGAGATGGGAGGGAAGAGTGGAGAAAGAAGAATCTGCTGAGGGGGGAAGGAGGTGATCAGCAATGCTGGTTTGCTGGGTTTCCTTGCAAGATGCCGTTGCCACGTTCCCATGACAAATAAGCCAGATTGAGGCTCCATGATGGCTCCGTCTGGGCCATTCAGCCTGTGAGAAAAAAAGACAGTTGGATTTCCCCCCTCAGACAGCCTCGAGTAGGAAGGGATGCAAACCCAATAATTGTCTCCTTTTCTTGCAAAGGAAAGGGGGCAAATTTCTCCCTGCTCCTACATGCAAGGATCCTGCCAACTCTCTTTTTCTCTGTGTTTCCCCAGAATAAGACCCTGTTTTATATATATATATATATATATATATATATATATATATATATATTATAGTATATATGTGGTGTGTGTGTGTGTGTGTGTGTGTGTGTGTGTGTGTGTGTGTGTTTTCTTAAGTTTTTGCGATGTGGTACTTCATATTGCTGTGCAGTTCCGTTCGCGGTATTATCCCACGTCATTGTGTTGTGCTTTTAAAGTTTGTACAACGTTTCGCAGTAATCTCATCTGCCATCAGGCTTCTGCTGATATATATATCTTATATCTATATATCGATATATCTATATATCTATATATCTATATATCTATATAACTCTATCTATCTATCTATCTATCTATCTATTCTAGTTCTATCTATCTATTATCTATCTATCTATCCTATCTATCTATCTAGTGTGTGCTTTCAGCTTCCTTCGGTTATGTATCCCACGTCATTGTAGTTGTGCTTTAAAGTGTAGAACTTTTTTTAAAGTTTTGGCAGGAATTTCCATCTGCCATCATCAGGCTTCTGTATTGAGTCGTCTATGAAACGGCTGTGAAAGTCTGACTCCAGGACCAACACGATACAGGAAGCCTGATGATGGCAGATGAGATTCTGCCAAAACGTTGTACAACTTAAAAGCACAACACAATGCGTGAATAATACCCGACAGGAAGCTGAACAGCATATTTTATGCCACCAAAAAAGGCCACAGTCTTATTTTGGGATTCATTCCCCTGACTAACCTCACTTGTGTGCATCGTCCCCGCGACTCCTTTTCGCTTGTCAGAGGCCTTCAGAACTCTTCTTGCAGCCGCAGGTTTCCCTGAAGGCCCCTGCAGCCGATAGCGATGATTCCGGAGCTTGTTATCAGCTCAGAGCCTTTAGGGAAACCCTTGCCAGCCTTGCTGCTGCAGAAGCAATTGGCCCAGCAAGGCAGGTGTCAGTCGTGTCGAGGACTGGCTACAACTGTCAAGGTAATTAGATACGCAGCTCCACCCACCCCTTCCCCAGCTAAATTTTACCTGTGCACTCTGAGGGCGGTGGGATCATTAATTATTAGGGGTTATTTTGGGGGGGGGTATGGCTTATTTTGGGCTCACATGTAAGCCCTCAAGCTAGGGCTTACTTTCAGGGTAGATTGTATTTTTGGGGAAACAGGCTAACAGGTTGAATTTTAGACTCCCTGGTAAGGAGGGCAGTGGTTGGAAAAGCAGAAAAATGGGAACATTTGCTGTCTCTCTGTGGAGGTTGGTGGCTCCAATGACTTTCTGGGATTTTTGGCTGAGTCGGGTGCCAATCCAGGCTGCTGTGGGCACCTCTGGGGCTGGCATGGAGGCCCTTTGATTTCTGACAAGACACATTTCAAGCTCCACCAGCGGAGAGCCCAGAGAGGGACAGAAACGTCCTTTTGTTTGGCCCAACAAAGAGGCTTTGAGCTGTTTTATCTCTGGAGCTGCGCAGGAGGAGGAGGGAGGCTGGAAAGGCAGGGGGCCGGGGGGGCTGTGAGAAAAGGAACTGGGAGCTGCCACGGAGCAAAAATCCATCCCGCATGAAACAGGAGCCGCTGCATCAGATAAGCGGCACACAAGGAGCGTTCTTGGCATTCCCCACTCCCGCTGAGCCCAGCCGGGCGAGAGAGTCCCTTTCTCCTTTAGGATCCTTGGGTTGCCGGAGGGAAACTGAGTCCCAGGCCATCCTCTCTCCCACTCGGCGCCTCCCCAGGCTCTCCTTGCCAATGGGGCTGAAGGCCTTGGGTCCACTCATCCAGGCTTATTCACAAACCAGGCTTCAGATCAAACATGGTTTCCGCTGGGAAAGAAGTTGTGGTATGCCGTAACTCAATTTGCAGACCGATACTTTCAAGATGGCAGCCTGACCAGCTACGGAGGCTCCTTGGAAGGTCAGAAAAACAAGCCAACCATGGCCAAGGTTGCTGGTTCTCTTGCAGCCCTCATCACTCTGAGTGAGTCTGGGGGCTTCTTGTCCTGAACCAAGGCTCTCCTTCCTCTTAAAGAAAGGCGTTTCCCTACAAAGGAAGGATTCGGACAGCAGTGAGCATAGTTGGAATATAAAGCAGCATCTCAACCAAATGCCGGGTTTGGCTGTCTGCAGTTTAGGGTGGCTGGCCCCGATTCACAGGCTGTCCCCTTGCCCAGAGAAGCGAAAGAGTTGCAGCCACAATCTGTAGAGATTCTCCGTCCTCCAGGTCATGGTTGTCCCAAAGGTGCTTTTTCTGGAGGCAACTGGACTTCCTTGTTGTTGTTGTTTTTTGAAGACGTTTCGCTTCTCATCCCTTCAGCTCTGACAGGACAGTGGGCAATGGACAGATTCCTATTCCTTGCAGACAGCTTATCCTTTTTTGGGGTCATTAAAGGGGGGGAAAAAAGCAAATGACCAGCTGGAGGAGTCTGCAAGGAGCATAAATCCTCCCCTTCCCCACCAACAGTCAGAGCTGAAGAAGCTTATTGGATGAGAAGCAAAACACCTTCAAAAGGGAAAAAAAAAAAAGAAAGTCCAGTTGCCTCCTGAAAAAGCACCTTTTTCATCCAACGTTCAGGCAAATCTGGTTGGGTCCCCAATCTTTTCTCTTGCATCTTGCTTTAAGGGGAATGACCCCCCCCAATTCTTACTATCCAAAGGCAAAGACAGTGCAACTTTGATCCCTCGCTTTCCAGAAGGGGATGAGGATCGCAGCAGGCAATAGCCCTGAGACAGCAACAGGTGCGTGAGGAAGATGTGGTCACAATATAGAATAGAATAGAATAGAAAACAGAGTAGAGTAGAGTAGAGTAGAATATAGAATAGAACAGAATAGAACAGAAGAATTAGGAATAGGAATAGGAATAAGAATAGAGTAGAATAGAATAGAATAGAACAGAACAGAATAGAACAGGACAGGACAGAAGAATTAGGAATAGGAATAAGAATAGAATAGAATAGAATAGAACAGAACAGAACAGAACAGAATAATGGAATGTTTAATAGAATAGAATACAGAATAGAATAGAATTAGAATAAAGAATAGAATAGAATAGAATAGAATTCTTTACTGGCCAAGTGTGATTGGACACACAAGGAATCTGTCTTTCGTGCATAAGCTCTATATAAAAAGAAAAAATATGTTCATCAAAATCACAAGATACAACACTTAGTAATCATAGGTTACTAAATCAGCAATCAAACTATACTGGGAAATGAATAAAACAGTATAAATCATAAAGATACAAGCAGCAAGGTTATAGTCATAAGTAGACAATGAGATAGGAAATAGAAGATGAGAAGAATAGCAATACAGTCTTATTAAATAGTTTGACAGTGTTGTGGAAATTAGTTGTTTTCTCCCTCTTCGCTCTGATTTTACTTCTAGTTTGATTGGCCGGCAGAGAATAATAAATATGACTCCCTAGATTTCTTCTGAAATCACAGGAGGAGGGGGTAACGTTGCTTATCCTCACAGGGAGCAGAGTTTTGGCTATCTCTGTTGTGCGGGGACTTTTGTTTTGGCTCCTGCAATGGCCCTGGCCAGGCTGAAGGGCACCAGATTGAGAAGGCTTCAGGGTGCTGAATTTGCACAATGATGGATGACATGATACGGGCGCTGCAATTTGTGGGCAAAACTGAAGCCGATGATGGTTGCTTTCTTCAGTGTTCCCATTGACGAATCCTAACATATTTTTTTTTTTTGTGGGGGAGGACATTCAAACAACAGCAAAACTTGCCATGTGCTGNCAAAACTTGCCATGTGCTGGGTTGCCTCAGATTGTGAGAGAAACCAGTTCAGTAATGACACTTCAGGGACATCTTTGGAACCCAGTAAATAATCCTTGGGAAGGCAGTGCCCAAGGTCAGCAAGTTGGCATTGGGTGTGCGTGTGTGTATATGTCTTATGAAAAGAATTCCCAACTATTTGGGCTGCTGCAAAGGGGGCTCTCCCTCCTTCTCACCTTCTTCCAGCTTCGAGCCATGCAGACTTGCTGGGAAAGTTTGCTATCATTTGCAAACATTCAAAGCGAACAGTCACGCTCCAGATTTTGCTATTTCCTTGGGTAAATCGTGCTTGGGATGAGCCCTCACAACTAGAACTGCTGTGGACAGATTCTAAGTTGGTGGCCATCTCCAACTAAGGGCATGCCACTGCCATATTTTGTGGGGCCCTTGGTGCTCCCTGTTCTGACCTAGGCTTTCCAAGATCATGAAGCCAATTCCTCGTCCCAATAAAACCCCTTTTACTAGGTTAAAGGGAATTTCTCTCCAGCAAAGTCCCGGCAAACAGTCTTTCAAGAGATTTCATAGCTCCAGACTTGGAGAACTGCCAGGCCGATATCTTCCAAATGCCACTCTGTAGCAGACAATGACAAGGAGTCAGGAACAGATCTTCACTGTAATGAATTGAGTTAATTGTCTCCTGCAAACACCACTCTCCTTTTGCTCCTCTTTATTCCCTGTGGGAGGGGACATTCACTGTCCTCTTGTGTCCTTACTCCCGAGTTAACTCTTGTTCCTTCACTGCTCCCTTCTCCTGGCTGCTCTGTGCATGTGCACACTGGGAACAGGCTCCAGCTGTTCTTCTTCCCCACTGATCTCCGACTCAGAAGGCAGCTGATACCTGTCGGATGGCTCTGACCCCATCTCTGCTTCTTATGCAGAGCCCTTGTCAGAGCCTTCCCCAGACTCCAGGACTGACGCATGTTCCTCCTCAACCTCCTCACTGTCCGAGTCTGTCACCAGCTGACTGTTAGCAGGCCACAACCCTCCCTAAATTTGGTGGCTTGCTTGCAGAAGTTGCCTTAGGGACCATCATCTGTGCTTTTACTTAGATGAGCAATGAAAGGTTTGCAAGCAAACCATCCAATTACAAGAACTCTTGTAATTCAGCCCTCAGTTAGAAGATGTTCTTCTACTGGGATCAGAGGTTTTTTTAAGCATAGAAACTGGTTAGAATCAACAATGCTGATGGAGTAAACTGGTCAAATTGGACTGAGATAAAGACATTTGAGATCACTGTGGCTGCCAGGCACAGAAGAATTGGCAGGAAAGCAGGGTGTGCTGTCCAAACTCACTCACTTACCTAACAGTAATGGGCTTATCTAAATATATAAAAGCCAAATACCACTCACTCATCACAAAATCTCCAGAATTGTAAAGCCTACAAACTTGAAATTTGGCAGGTATGTTCCTCTTGGCTTCTAGGGGTTCACTAAGAAAGGATTTTTCAAAGCATTAGTATTTCTTAATATAGTAATTAACACGCTCTGATGCTAAGGAGTTCTACTCTCCCTCCCCACCTGAAAAGAAACCTGTTTCAACTGCCAGTTGCCTCACATTTGTCAGCTCAGTTCAAACTGGAAGACATTCCACTCCTTCACTCAGGAACAGTCTAGATTCGAATAACAGAGTTGGAAGGGACCTTGGAGGTCTTCTAGTCCAACCCCCTGCCGAGGCAGGAAACCCTACACCACAAATGGTTTATCCAACATCTTTTTAAAAACTTCCAGTGTTGCAGCATTCACAGTTCCTGGAGGCAAGTTGTTCCATACATTAATTGTTCTGTCAAGTAATTTCTCCTCAGTTCTAGGTTGCTTCTCTCCTTGATTAGTTTCTACCCATTGTTTCTTGTCCCACCTTCAGGTGCTTTGGAGAGTAGCTTGACTCCCTCTTCTTTGGGGCAGCCCTTGAGATATTGTAAGACTGCTATCATGTCTCCCCTAGTCCTTTTCATTAGACTAGACAAACTGCTGTTGGGTGCATTACAATTATTGCACTCTCTGGAAACAGCCAAGAACCTTAAAGGTGTGAGTTCCTGCAACAGAAAAGCATTGAAGAGGAGGCATTGTGAAAACATTGCGCCAGACCAAGGTTATTTTGTGCCACTTTGCAGCTACAAGTAAAGCAAATTCTGCCTTCTGGTTTTTGTCCCAAGTGTGTCCTAAAAGAGAGACCCAAAGAGAGAAGGAAAGCTATGGTATTTTTTTAGGCCAACCATTTTGGCTGTGAAACCCTTTGGGGCCTGTCAGGATTCAGAAATATCTGAAATTGGAGAACTGAAATGCCTTTCCTGGAGTTTCTCCTTTACCTCCTGTTTTCTCTTGGACAATTGCAATTGATTTTGCTGCCTGTTGCTTTCCTGTTTATTGTCTCCTGAAAACAACAGCCTTTGATGTCACTGCAGTCTTTCTTTTCACTCTGATGGGGTTTCCTGCACCAGGAGCTTTCTCCCAGACCTACTCACCAGTTTGGAGCTTGCCCTCCTTCATGGGGCTGCCTGGGTTTTGGAGCGCCTTGCAGAGCAAAAATCATCCCTGGATTTAAATTTAATGTGGAGAAAAGCAAGGTTTTGCACTCAGGCAGGGAAAACCAAAAGCATGGCCTGTGCCGAATCAGATATAACTATACAATTAAAAGACAAAGGAGAATCTAAGTACTAGGAAACATGGAATAAATTTTGTCAATAGCACTTAGACTTATATGCCGCTTTATAGTGCTTTGCAGCCAGGGATGGGATGCACATTTTAAAACAACCAGTTCTGTGGGCGTGGCTTGGTTGGTGGGTGTGGCTTGGTGGTCATGTGACTGGGAGGACATGGCTTGGTGGTCATGTTATTGGCTGGGCGTGGCCAACTCACACATCGAGCAAACGCATCCCTAACCTGGCTTCTCGTGATGTGGGGATGTGCAATAGTCATGAAGGTGTGAAAAATGGTCAATAAGTCACTTTTTTCCACGTGCCACGGTAAACTTGAATGGTCCTCCACACAAGCAAAGTACCAGCAAAGGGAGAAAAATACTCCAAGAGAAGTTCTGAGACAGGAATCGAGTCCCTGCCAAGAAAATGGTACATAAGGGTTAACCAGGAGAGGCTTTTTCTGTAAGCAACACCAAGAATTTCGCTTCCTGCCTTATGCCTACAGGAAATTAGGCAGGAATTTATTCGAACAACCATTCTCTGAACTTGCTTAGGGTGTTAAAGGCCCTGTCCCACTGGCACTTACAGATGCAAAGAGGATGTAAAATGTTAAAACAAAGCTTGCCATCTGTTGGAATGCCATCTGCTTGTGTAACTCACTGCATACATATTTTCATCACTCTATCCGTCGAGCATCCGTCCACGTGATTTCAATCCGCGCAAGAAGTTTTGAGCTGCCACAAAACTTGTACGGATGAACTTTCCACCGTGTACGATGTACATACGTGACAATATATGGGCAAAGCAAACGTTCTATGTCCGTTTATCAATCCGTTAAACGCCGCTGTTATCTCTCTGCATCCTCTGGGGCATCCTCGCAACTCACATCCGCTGCAGCCTGAAAACGGTAAACAGAGCAGGAAACAAAGGTACAGTGGAACGTCTACACAGCGTTAGTAGGCACCAGAATAGAAAGGATGCGTTTGCATCTGATATCATCCGCAACGGGCATCCCTTTCTTTCCTTTAGGCATCCGTGAATGCACTTCCGCTTCATCCGCTATGCGTGCTTCGAAAATTCTCCCCCGGAACCCTTGAGGTATCTATCCGCTGTCAATCGCTTCCCATCTCGCGTAGGCTTCCCTAAATGAACCCTCCGTTTAATCATCCCCCTGCTTACATACTACCCACGCCCTTCCTTTCCGTGCTGTTAATGCAAATTTTTTGCCACTTTTGTTGGAGCGGATAAACACAGGAGACCACCCCCGAAATTTTGCTCGTCCGCTGTGTCCTTTATGCATACGTTTTGCGTCCGTCGGCCGGTGGGACCGGGCCTTTACCAACTGGTTCTAGCGAATAGATGCGAACTGGTAGAATCCACCCCTGTTTACAGCCCTCTCTAAGCGTTTACAACCCACTCAGAGCCAGCCTCTTGCCCCCAACAATCTGGGTCTTCCTTTTACCCACCTCGGAAGGATGGAAGGCTGAGTCCATCTTGAGCCTGGTGGGATTTGAACTGCCAAATTGTAAGCAACTGATAGGCAGCAGAAATAGCTTTGCAGTACTGTACTCTAACCACTGCACCACAGAGGTTCCTTATGGTTACATAGAAGAAGGCAAGGTCGGAACATTAGTAGCTATGATGATTAGAATAATTAGTAAATAAGATCTCAAACAAGAAGATTATAAATGATAAAGTAAAATGTATGTATGTATTACAATTGTAATGCCGGATCAGCTGCACCGTGTTGTATTTTTATAATCAAAATAAATTTTAAAAAAAACAGTAGCTGGGAAAGGGACCTTGGAGTCCTAGTGGATGATCACTTGAATAGGAGTCAGCTTGTGCAGAGGCAGCCAAAAAGGCTAATATAATCCTGGCTTGTATAAAGAGAGGCATAGAATGAAAATCATGTGAAGTATTAGTACCGCTTTATAAAGCCCTTAGTAAGGCCACACCTGGAATCCTGCATCCAGTTTTGGTTACCAACATTACAAAAAAAAAAAAAAAAAAAANCATCCAGTTTTGGTTACCAACATTACAAAAAAAAAAACAAAAAAAACAAAGATGTTGAAACTTTGGAAAAAGTGCAAAGAAGGACAACTAAGGGGATTTAAAGGCCTGGAGGCTAAACCATATGAAGACAGGACGGTAGCAGGATTTGGGCTTGGCCAGTCTAGAGAAAAGAAAGACTGGGGTGGGTGGGGGAATGACAGCAGTCTTCAGTATTGGAGGTGCAACAATATACTACAGGCAAGAAACCTGCCGTGGGATCAGATGCCCACTCTCCCCACCCACGGCTGGGAATTGTGTCTGATGCTAACATTCCTGCATCCAAATCCCAGCCTTGTGTGTGTGTGTGTGTAGGTCTGGATGGGGAGAGAAGTTGGCTCTGGGGCCTCCAAGGTGCCAAAGGCCACCTGCAGATGCCTCCCTTGGCAGCAGTCCTGAGCCAGCCAGCTGATGGGCACCCAACCCGGCAGCCTCCAGGAAACCCAGGGGCTGCAAGGATGCCACGATGCCCGCCTCCCCTCCCTCCCCTGTGTTCTCATGGCCTCTCTCGGCTGCCTGGGTCCCTGCTCTTGCTTGGCTAATTGGAGAGCGTGATGGCCTGGGAAGGAAGGGAGGAGAAGGATCTGCTGTTATATCTGGCCCCCAGCCAGCAGCCTTTGTGCTTTCAGACAGCCGGGTCAGGGAGGGCTGGGAAGACCAGCCCGCCTGACTCCTTCTTGAGCCCCCTTTCCCCTTCTCTTCCAGGGAGGCAAGCAAGAAGTGGGGATCCAATGGTGGGAGGGGGCTTTGCAGCCCACCCCAACCAACCTTGCCCACCACGGCTTCTCTTGCCAGCTCTCTTGCAACCAGAGCTTCCTCAACAGACTGCCTGTTAACCCCAAGCCTGCTGGGCACCCCTCAGCCTCCTGCAGTGTGTCAACACACCCCATGTGGCTCCTAGGCTGTTTGGTGGCCTCAAGCAGTTTGGCAACAGGGGAGGGGGGCACCAACGCAGCCAAACAGTTTTAATCTCATGCGGGGAGCTGCTGTCCCTTTTGTGCCATCAAAAAAGTGATATTTTCATATTTGCAATAGGGCATCAGCGGTTTTCCATAGTGGGATGTTTGTCAACACTTGCCATCATTGAATAATTATCATTAAGTACTATTAAACATTCATTTTCATTTTAAAGTGTCAGCCTCAGCTATTCTATCTACTAAGATCTGACACAAATTTCAAACAATACTTATTCATTGTTCAGACTGATTTCTTAAAAACTGTGAAACTGTATTGAAGAAACTGTTCTTATTTTTCATTACATTTTTTCTGTGAAATTTGGGCTTGGCGTCACTCAAGAAGAAATTCAGTATCCGAGAAAGTTTAAAGTTGGTAGGATCAGATAAAATCTCTTCTTCCTTTACATCCAACATTTTGTGTGTGTAAAGAAAACATGTGACAAAGAAAACATCAATTCAACCAATAGCATGTTTGTAAATCCAGTGGGATTAACAATATTTGCTCACAAATTCTGGATTGCTGGAGGAATATTTTTGTCCTGCCAGAGGTATAAATATCCATCTTGATTAAAACCAACTTTGTATCCATCATCTTTGTGCAGTTCCAGAGTTTTCTTCTGATCTAGAATGTCTGCATCATACAGATTTATTTTGAATGGACTCCTCATCCATGCAGTCTTCAAATTTATTGGAACACCATGCTGGTTTTTCATGCCATCCTTGAGGCCTGCAAATTATTTCCAAATATAAATTTTACTATGAAGTTTTAAGCTTGTCTTGAGTCAGAATCCTTCTGGGAACTGATAAAATAGCAAGTGCCTTTGCAAAATATTTTATTTGTGATTAATTTTTCCTCACATAGATTCCCAGGTAGTGGTGAAGGTGCTGAAATCAGGAGACCCTGTGTTCTAATTCTGCCTTAGACATGAAAAATTGGCTGGGTGACCTTGAGTACTTCTATCTCACAGCCCAGCCCACCTTACAGGATTGTTGTAGTGGGGAAAACAAGAGGAAGAAGGAACATTAGGTATGTCGGTTGCCTTGAGTTATTTATAAAAAACAGTAAAGGCAGGGTAAATAGATATTTTAAATAAATAAATATTATTTATTAAACCAAGTATGGCTACCTAACTCAACCATGTATGGCTACCTAACTGAAACAGGATGACAAATAATTTCCCTGTAGATACAAATAAAACATTTTTGAAAGGCACCTCACTTCCTAGCCTATCTTGAAGTTTCAACTTAATCTCATCAAACATCTGAAATATTTCTGGAACAAGAGCTTTATTAATATTGCCTCTACATTGGGTGGTTGACCTGACTTAACCTCTGAAATTCTCAAGAGGTAATGGGACTATTCAAAATATTTTAAAGCAGGGGTCTCCAGCCTTAGCAACTTTAAGACTTGTGGACTTCAACTCCCAGAGTCCCTCAGCCAGAATTCTGGGAGTTGAAGTCCACAAGTCTTAAAGTTGCCAAGTTTGGGGGGACCCCTGTGCTAAACCATGGAATGAGGAATGGCAACAGCAGTGCTTATTTGGAGTTATTTGAAAATTAATCCATTGAGCTACAGGGAACCCATCTTGGAATAATCATGGTATGTTAATAAATGGCTGAGAATTAATCTGAGGTTTTCCAAGTAATTATGACAGCTGTACCCATCAAACAATGCAATATGCTCATTGACAGCTACTGCTGGATGAAATCTTGTTTACCAAACATTGATCATAGATGATACCACGTATAGCCTGGAATATAGTGGTAGTATTTTCCAGGAAATACATGAGCAACAAAAGCAGATTTTGTAGCCCAACTAGCTGTGTCATCTCATCCAGGCTGAAGACTTTGCTATTGTGGTTGTTACAAGAGGATTTATGGCTCAGTGTGCTGTATTTAATCCACAGAGTTTTTTGCTTGTTCTGATTTTAGCCACAGCTAAAATAATTTGCTAAAAGGCCAAAACCTTGTGTGAGAGTAGCCACTGAAAATGCATGGTTCTGACACAGATCAATGTTTTTAATATGTGGACATGATAGCAGTGTTCCAATATCTGAGGGGCTGCCACAAAGAAGAGGGGGTCAACCTATTTTCCAAAGCATTAGAAGGCAAGACAAGAAGCGAGGAGAGAAGCAACCCAGAACTAAGGAGAAATTTTCTGACAGTGAGAACAATTAACTAGAGGAATGAGTTGCCTTCAGAAATGGTGGTTGCTCCATCGCTGGAGGTTTTTAAAAAGAGATTGGACAGCCATTTATCCAGAATGGTACAGGGCAGTGGTGGGATTCAAACATTTTTACTACTGGTTCTGTGGGCATGGCTTGGTGGGCGTGGCAGGGGAAGGTCACTGCAAAATCCCCCTTCCCTCCCCACCCCACTAACCTGCTTTCCAGCTCCGTTCTCCTGTGCAGGACAACCAAAGGAGACCCAGCCGATCACCTGCGACTCAGTGGGAGGCAGAGAAGAGATGGGGGGGGGGGGCAGTCAGAGGTGGGATTTGCCAGATCCCCAAACAACTCAAAATTTCCACTACTGGTTCTTCAGAACTGGTCAGAACCTGCTAAATGCCACCCCTGGTATAGGGTCTCTTGCTTGTGCAGGAGGTTGGACTAGGTCCCTTCTAACCTAGTTATTCTGTTATATATTAGTAATATTAGCTTTAAGAATGTCAGATTTATGAGGTCATGACAAAGTTCTGTGACTCGGTTTCCATCAGCAGCTGGCCAGATGCATCTTTGAAGTTAGCTAGCAAGTTTGTTTATTTTATTTTATTTTTAAAGGCATTTTAACCCCACTCCTAGAGCTGCTTACAACTGTCAGAAATGAGATAATCCCCATCCATAAACTTCAGACTTTAAAACATGCAAAAAGGAGAGAGGGAGAGGGAGGGAGAGAAAGAGAGAGAAAGAGAGAGAGAGAAGGAGGGAGAGAGAGAGAAGGAGAGAGAGGGGGAGAGAGATGGAGGGAGGGAGAGAAAGAGAGAGGAGAGAGGGGGGAGAGAGAAAGAGAGAGAGAGGGAGAAAGGGGGGGAGGGAGGGAGGGGGCAGAGGCATTGGAAGCTACATTGAAGACTCATGAAGCAAAATGGCAGATTTTGCCCCAACCAGCTTCTGAAATGGTTTGTCATTTGTGGACCAAAAGATGAATTGCACACTGAAAATCTGCATGGTGTTGTAACTTGCTTCCTATTAGAAAAAAGAACTTGTTGCTCAGGATTGTGGGGTCCATGGTGCTTTCTGAACTTGGCTGTTTTCTCATAGACATTTCATGACCCAACTAGATAACATCATCAGTGCTAGAAGGGAGTAGAATTTGCGGTCTACTTATACTGTATATTGGTTGCTTGCCCTGTCAGCGCAGATGGGAGTATTCTTGGTGATTCCTTGATTAAACTGTTAATTGTCTGATTTGCTAGTTCCTTGACTGTGGTATTGTTTAATACTTGACTGTTGGTCTAGTAACATCAAAATTAATATTCAATCAACAATCAAATAGTAAGCAACCTAATTAAGGAACCACCAAGAACATCTCACCAACACGGACGGGCAAGTCATTTGTATACAATAAAGAGTGCATTCCACTCCCTTCTGGGCTGAAAAAGGTTAGTCACACTGGTGTAAGGTCTCCCACTTGGGCAGGGGGTTGGACTAAATGACCTGCAAGGTCCCTTCCAACTCTGATTATCTATTATCTGTGTGCAGTCCCCCAGTGCCAGAGGCACCATGGGCCGGTCCTTTGCTATTTCCACAGGCCACATTTAAGCACTCCGCAGGCTGGATGCGGCCAGTGGGCCTTGAGTTTGACACCCTTGTTCTAGGATATCTCCACATTGTTCTCACAAAGTTGATCTTAAACAGATTAAGAGTTGGAAGGGACCTTCTAGATCTCCAAACCTGCTTGCTCCCTTTCCCGACAGGTCCATAGCAGAAAGAAATGTGCTCCCAAGATTCCTACCATTGTATATGAATGGCTGTATCTGCCCGGTGGCCTAAGAGCTTAGTAGAGCCTCCATGGACAGGGGCAGTCCACTTCTGATTTGCCAGTGGATGACCCCATGAAACTGACATTTGGCCAGCTTCTGTAATAGGGACAGTGCTGGCTAGAAAGGATGCCCTTCGCCTTCCGTGTCCAGCTGGTCTGTATTACCCGGGTTTCCCCACCATTTCAGGCCAAGCTGGTTTGTTTTGGCACCGACTGTTACACAAAACCAAGCCACCATTATCTGACAACCAAAATGTTGTGGCTAACCGAACCAATGGTTGCTTATTCGGCCTAGCACCCAGCATGAACCCAGTGACTTTTTTATATATAATTTTTTTATTTTAAAACAAATTGATTGCTTATGGTACCCTCTGACTATCATTAAGTGTTGTACCTGATGATTCTTGACTCTTGACGAATGTATCTTTTCTTTTATGTACACTGAGAGCATTTGCACCAAGACAAATTCCTTGTGTGTCCAATCACACTTGGCCATTAAAGAAATTTACTCTACTCTTCTCTGTTCTGTACTATTCTATTCTATTCCATTCCACTCCACTCCACTCCTATTCTATTCTACATCCATCTTTCAATTATACAGTGTGTCTACTGGGTACATATATCTTGTGCAAATGTGTATATTTTGTATACATTTCTTATTGAAGTTGCATTCATATTACAACTTAGCTCAACCTTATATATCGTATCATTATAACATTATCATTTAATTTAATTAACGAACCCAGTGACTGAAAAAGTCCAGTGCCTACCAGCCTGCAAGATGGGCACCTTTTGCCCTGTAAACCCTTGCCAGGGTTTTTTTTCCTCGCAAGAAAATTTCCTGGCAGAGCAAAGCCAAGCAGTCGCGGTGGCTCTTTATCCGAAGGCAACCGTTGGAAAATCTTGTTCAAACACGCTGCGCCACAAATCAAGCTAGTGCGTCTTTTGGTTGCTGCTGCTGGGATGCTGCTGTGTATTTGTTTAAAGCACCCAATCCGGTGCGCCAACCACATCCTGAACCTCTCCCTCCACCAATGGAAGGACCGCAGCGGCTCCAAGCCTCTGGGCACCTCCTTTCAGCACCAGGATTCAGCCCCACATGGTTGCCACCAAGTCTCATCCTGCCCTCCCAAACTCCCTCGGGCTCAGGTTGCTCCCTTGTCTGCCTGAAAATTGGACAGCTTGACACTGGAAGCGAGGGGGGGGGAGATGGATTAAACCCTCATTCTGCCAGAGGCCAGAAGCCAGACAATCCTGGCTTCTTGAAAGCACAGCTGGGGGTGGGGGGGCTTGCTAGTAATGTGAAGCCAGTCATTATGGTCCACCACAATCCTTGCCAAGCTGCACTGGGTGGCTTAGAACACAGGTCTCCAAACTTGGCAACTTTTAAGAGTTGTGGACTTCAACTCCCAGAATTCCCCATTCAACCATGCCTGTTGGGTTTTTTTTTTTTCCCCCTCCTACTCCCTAGAGTGGAGAGATTGAAGAGGAAGGGATTACAAGAGAGTAAGGAAGTCTAAAGCTGGCTGGAGAATTCTGGAAGTCGATAAGTCTTAAAGAATAGAAAGAATTCTTATTGGCTAAGTGTGATTGGACACCCAAGGAATTTGTCTTGGTGCAAATGCTCTCAGTCCCATAAAAGAAAAGAGACATTCGTCAAGAGTCAAGAATCATCCAGGTGGACACTTAATAATAGTCAAAAAGGGTACAATAAGCAATCAAATCACACTAGGAAACAGTCAATATAAATCAAGGATACAAGCGACAAGATGCAGTCATACAGTCACAAGTGGGAGGGGATGGGTGATAAGGAGTCATGAGAAAATTAAAACAGTAATTAGTGGAGCAGACTTTGTAAATAGTTTGAACAGAGTGGAGGGAATTATTTGTTTAGCAAAGCGATGGCATTTGGGTAATAAAACTCTCCTTGTGTCTCATTGTTCTGGTGTGCAGTGTCGTTTTGAGGATAGGAGTTTGAAACAGTTTCTGTCCAGGATGTGAGGGGTCTGCAGATATTTTCACAGCCCTCTTTTTGACTTGTGCAGTATACAGGTCCTCGATTGAAGGCAGGTGGGTAGTAATTGTTTTTTCTGTAGTCCTGATTATCCTCTGAAGTCTGTGTCTGTCCTGTTGGGTTGCAGAACCAAGCTAGACAGTTATAGAGGTGCAGATGACAGACTCCATCATTCCTCTGTGGAAGAGTCACCAAGTTTGGAGACCTCTGACATAAGGCTCAGGGGAGCATGGGGAGGGGGGAAGGGGCTGGATTGTTTTGGGCTGAACCCATGGACTTACCAAAAAACCCAAATCTAAGCTCAGCAGCTTCTGTACCTCACACCTGTGTGTGCACATACCACACACAGTTGCTAAGTTTGAGGACCCCTTTGCTAAATCATGTAATGAGGAATGGCAACAGCAGTGCTTATTTGGAGTTATTTCAAAATTAGAGTCCATTGAGCTATAGGGAACCCATCTTGGAATAATCATGGCATGTTAATCAATGGCTGATAATTAATCTGGGCTTTTTCCAAGTAATCATGACAGCTGTTCCCATCAAACACTGGCTGGAGAATTCTGGGAGTTGAAGTCCACAAGTCTTAAAGTTGCCAAGTTTGGGGACCTCTGGCTTAGACAAACAGAATAGTAGCAGTGAGTTAGTTCCAACTGCTGATGTGGAAAAATGATCAAAGGGCAGTTGATTCCTGCACAAGTTCCCCCTTCTTGCATTTGCCCACAACCACGTGAAAGCCTCGGGTTTGTTTTAGAAGTCACAACGAATGTGCTCAAATGTCTGTGATCAGGGCAAAAATTCTGGGGACTGTGAGCACTTAAAAGTCTGAACTGTTGAAAGTGCAGCTCACAGAAGGATCTGATTCTTAATCAGTTGGGTTAGCAATAGCCCTTTGGACTTATATACCACTTCACAGGGCTTTCACAGCCCTCTCTAAGCAGTTTTACAGAGTCAGCCTCCTGCCCTCAACAATCTGGGTCCTCATTTTACTGACCTCACAAGGAGGGAAGGCTGAGTCAACCTTGAGCTGGTCAGGATTGAACTGGTGGCAATTGGCAGAATGAGCCTGCAATACTGCATTCTCACCACTGTGTCATCATGGCTGATGGATGGGTGGGTGGGTGGATGGATGGATAGATAGATAGCAGAGGTGGTATTCAGGAGGTTCAAACTGGCATTGGAAATTTTGAGTAGTTTGGAGAACCAGCCAATGCCACCTCGGATTGGTCCCATCTCTTCTCTGCCTCCCATTGAATCCCAGCTGATCTGCTGGGTCTCCTTTGGTTGCCCTGCATAGGAGAAAGGAGCAGGAAAGCAGGGTGGTGGGGTGGGGAGGGAAGGGGGATTTTGCAGTATATCCTTCCCCTGCTATGCCCACCAAGCCACGCCCACAGAATCAGTAGTAAAAATATTCCAATCCCACCACTGATAGATAGACAGATGGATTGATGGACACAGCGATAGAAAGCAGTAGCAATGGTACTTAGACTTATATAGACTAGAATAGAGCTGGAAGGGACCTTGGAGGTCTTCTAGTCCAGCCCCCTGCTCCAGCAGGAGAATCTATACCATCTCAGACAAGTGACTGTCCAGTCTCTTCTGAAAGACCTCCAGTGATGGAGCAGCCACAACTTCTGGTGGCAAGCTGTTCCACTGGTTAATTGTCCTCACTGTTGGGAAGTTTCTCCTTAATTCCAGGTTGCTTCTCTCCTTGGTTAGTTTCCATCCGTCGTTTCTTGTCTTCTGATGCTTTGGAAAATAAGTTGTCCCCCTTCTTCTTTCTGGCAGCCCCTCAAATACTGGAATCCTGCTGCCATGTCCCCTCTCGTCCTTCTTTTCTCCAGACTAGCCAAACCCAAATACTGCAGTCATTCTTCATATGTTTTAGTCTACAGGCTTTTTGATCATCTTCATTGCTCTTTAGATTTGAAAATAATGTGATTTTATACCTTTTTGAAAACTCACAAAGAGCCAAGTTTGGCTGGTGAGGAGGTGGGGTCACTGCAGGCATGCAGATGGATCCCCTGACTCAGGGTCCTTGTTGGCTGGCTGTGTTTTTAGCATGAGCCACCACCAAGCCAAATCCCTGCACTCATTTGACTTGATTTGAGTCAACTAGCAGCAAGCGAAGCACCCTCTAAAAAAACTCTTGCAAGGAAAAATAATAAAAATGCATCAGAGTTTGACAGTGGCTGCAGCTCTGTGTCTTTTTTTCAAAGCACCCACAACGTCCACTTTGGAGAAAACCAAAATATTGTGGTGATAGCAAAGATGAATGGGATGCAAAAAAACAACAACAAAACCCTTCCATGTGCCGTTTGGACAAGTGGTGTCAGAGAACCCACATTTGTCAGTAACAAAAGTGGCTGGTTTTATTTAAATATCCCGGGGCAAATTTCTCACTAAACCAACTTTCCCACGCTGAGACTCTCCTTTGCCTGCACATTTTGGCAAATTTTTTTTTGTTCCCGGAGCTGTCAAGGCAAAATATATAAGCAATGCTGGTTTCACTTAGTTTTTTTTTTCTTTTAGGCCCCAGGACACAGAAATAATTTACAGATGTGTGTTACCTGTTTATATTTGCATTCGGTTTTTCTTTAGCAAACGTAATATTTCTTAGCTTGCAGGAACAAAAAATAGATCCCACGGTGGTTTTTCTTATCCATTTTATTTGAACTTTGGGGGGGGGGGAGAATAGTTTCCCAAACTTCAGACATGTTTAAATCTGTCTGGGCAGAGGAAAAAATTTAAAAGAACAACGAATCCGATGGAGGTTTGCCAAGATTTCCATTAAGTCAGGCTTAACAGTTTTTTTAAAAAAATGCCTTCAGTCCTGCTATTTTAAGCCCAAAGTAGCTCCTCAAATTGTTCTTTTCTTTTTTTTTTTTAAGGGCCAGTCCAAGGATCCAAAAATCATTGGAGAGGTTTTATGAAAACACTTCTCCTCATTCATCTTTTAAAGCATTTTTAGTGGAAGAAGAAAAGACCTTCTGTGTCGCAAATCCCATGATTTTAAAAAAAGATGCCTTTTGATAAACTAAAAGGATAAATTAGTTGCTTGTATTTCAAAGAAGGAATTCAGCTAGTTTCCTGATTTAAAAATAAATAAATCGCCAAGACATTTTGCATCTCTTTTGCAGGTCCCCTCATAAAGCACAATTTCTCCACCCTTATACTTTAGTTTAACTCTTCTTGCGTTTTATGACTTCTGCATGGCCCAGGAAGCTGCGATTGTAAAATCTTGATATGATTTGGAGTCGAAGCCTTGAATTTGGCTTTGCTTTCTCAAAAAGAAAGGATGCCACTTTCCCCATTGTAAATTAGTGGAAAAAATTTTTGACTGGGGGTCGGGACCCTTGCTAACCCCAGGCTCCTGCCCACCCACTCAAGTCCCTATTGGTGTAATAATGCTGGACCAAGATGGTCAAGATGTGGCTTAGAGTAGAATAGAATAAGCAGAGTTGGAAGGGACCTTGGAGGGCTTCTAGTCCAACCCCCTGCTCAGGCAGGAAACCCTATACCATTTCAGACAATTGGTTATCCAATTTCTTCTTTAAAACTTCCAGCATTGGAGAATTCAAAATTAATTCCACTGGTTAATTATTCTAACTGTCAGGCAATTTCTCTTTAGTTCTAGGTTGCTTCTCTCCTTGATTAGTTTCCACCCATTACTTCTTGTCCTGCCCTCAGGTGCTTTGGAGAATAGCTTGACCCTCTCCTCCTCCTCTCTGTAGCAGCTCCTGGGATATTGGAAGGCTCTCTCCTGTCTCCCCTGGTCCTTCTTTCTCTTCCCTAGACTAGCCAGGCCCAGTTCCTGCAACTGTTCATTCGTATGTTTTAGCCTCCAGTCCCCTCATCATCCTGGTTGCTCTTCTCTGCTGTCTTTCTAGAGTCTCAACCTTTTTTTTATGGCGTGGTGACCAAAGTTGGACACAGTATTCCACCTTCCCAAGGCCTTATAAAGTGTTATTAACACTTCACCTGATCTTGATTCTATCCCTCTCTTTATGCAGCCTGGGTTGGCTTCTTTTGGCAGCCGCAGCAACACTGCTTGAACCTAACCAATTCAACAGAACACCATGGAAGAAAACCACAGCTTACCAAATAAGTTTGCAGCTCACTGCCCGATGTGGCATTCAGTGCCAGCTGCTGATCGCTGCACAGGCCCCCACCGAAGCAAACCCTCAACGCTTAATGAAGCCTAAGCTGCCAATCATGGCCAGTACAACATGCCAAGTCAGAAAGTAGCCAAAGTGAGTGACTCCACATGCTGGGTGAACCCATTAAACTGTGGTTTATTCAGGAAATTTGCTGGGCCAAAGGAGGGCTGGCTAGGTTTGCAATCTCACTCTCTCCTTGCTATCCTGGAAGGCCAAAGGATGCCTTTTTAGCCCGGCTGGGTTTTACTTTCAGGAAAGGAGACAGGAGAAAGATGGAGAAATCATACCTCACAATTCAGCAAAATGTCTGGCTACAAGAGTACAGCTACTCCTCGACTTACAACAGTTCATTTAGTGACCTTCAAAGTTAAAACAGCACTGAAAAAAAGTGACTTATGACTGTTTTTCACACTTCTGATCATTGCAGTGTCCCCATGGTCCCCTGATGAAAATACAAAGGCTTGGCCACTGGTTCATATTTATGACATTTTGCTTCCCAGGGTCACATTACCCCCTTTTGTGACCTACTGACAATGGGAAGCCAGGTTCACTTAATGAAACCAGGTTACTAACTTACCAATTGCTGTGATTCACTTAATAGTGGAGGCAAGGAAGGTTGTAAAATGGGGCAAAACTCACCTGACAGATGTCTCATTTTGCAACATACGTGTTGAGTTCCATTGTGGTTGTATGTCCAGGAATATCTGTACAGACCTCTGACCATTTCAGAGCCAGCTGAAGGGTGGGAGGAGGTTGCAGGTTGTAACTGGGACTTGGAAGCATCTAATAAGTCCTTGATGGCAAACCTATGGCACGTGTGCCACAGGTGGCACAAAGAGCCATTTATGCAGGCGTGCAAGCCCCAGACAAACTTACCTGCAGTGCGCAGCTGATTTTCAGTCTGTTTGAGGCCTTTTTCGCCCTCCCAGAGGCTCAAGGGAAGCTGCTGCAGCCTCATTTTTTGGCCTTCAAAGGCTGCAGAGGGTTCCTTTGAGCCTCCCGGAGAGCAAAAAAGGCCTCAAGCAGGCTGTAAATCAGCTGAGAATGAGCAGGGGTGGGATTCATTTCTTTTTAGCAACCAGTTCTGTGGCCGTGGCTTGGTTGGTGGGCGTGGTTGGTGGTCATGTGACTGGGAGGACATGGCTTGGTGGTCATGTTATTGGCTGGGCGTGGCCAACTCAACATCACTCACATCGAGGCATGCATCTCCTCACCTGGCTTCTCGTGATTGTGGGGATGCTGCAACAGTCGTAAGTGTGAAAAACGGTCATAAGTCACTATTTTCAATGCCATTGTAACTTTGAATGGTCACCCCACACAAGCAAAGGAGGGGAAAAAATACTCCAGAGAAGTTTCTGAGACAGGAAGTCTCGTCCTGCCAAGAATGTAATAAGAATTAATGGAGAGGCAGTTTCTGTCAGCAACACCAGAATGTTTCCTTCCTGCCTTCCTTACAGGATTAGCCCAGTAATTTCTTCTAACAACCGGTTCTCCAAACTGCTTAGAAGGTTAACAACCAGTTCTAGTGAATAGGTGTGAACCGGTAGAATCCAGCCCCTGAATGGGAGCCACACACATGCACACTGCAGGTAAGGGGGTGGGGAGATATTGTGCACGCATGTGCAGGGGGGGCAAGGCGCACTGCATTGTGAATGCCGGCGCGCACGCTTTTGGGGCACCACAACAAAAAGATTCACCATCACTGCAATTAAGTCAACATAGTAGCTGCCATTGTTTTGTGTGTGTGGTTTTGTGATGCCATCATGCAACCACACATACGCAAAGGAGGAGCTTCAGTTTCATTTTAATTTTTCAATAAGTGTTATTGAATAAACCTTAAAAATAATTGAACACAATGCGACTTTCTTGGCCATCATTATCGCCATACAAGCTATAGTATAGAGATACATATAACAGTTAATTTCCTTTTTCCCTTATGTGGTTAGCATAGTGCTTGCTGCATATTATTTCTATTTACATTTATCTACAATTATATACATATTTTCAACTGTCTTTTATACTCATGCATCCATATCATCTCATATTTGTCCATTATATTCCTTTCTCTTTGGTTTACAAAACTTTTTTTAATTTTCATTCCTATAAAGTGTCAACCCTTTCTTTCTTTTTCCTTGACTCTAGCCATTGATACATTTTACTCCAGACTTCACAGTACTCTTACGTTTGATTTCTAAAGTTAGTCTGTCCATCTCTGCACATAATTAAGGAATAATAAAGTGAAAGACATCCCCATAGAAGTAAGAAGGTCAAAACCCGTATGTGGTTAGAGCGTCGACATATAATGTGTATCATTGAATATATTGTCCCTTTACTGTATTTCTCATTAATAATTCCCAGTAAGAACATTTCTGGTGTGAGCTCCACTTTCTGGTTAACCATCTCTTCTATCCAAACCTTTATTTTCCACCAGTATTTTTTTGCTTTTATACATTTCCACCACATATGATATGTGGTGGAAACATGTCCCTATCTCTAGGTTACATGTCTAACAATGTGGTGATATACTTTCACTAATTTTGGCAAATCTAGTTGGAGGAAGATGCCATCTGTAAAACAGTTTATATAGTGGAGCTTCGGTTTTGACTCTTGCCGTGAATGCTCCTATTTGGGGGGGTTAGCAGGTGGTCCTCCCACATTCACCTCCTGCCCCCCAGAGCATAGTGTTGTGTAGGCATCAGACTGTGAGAAGTGGGGCTCCAATTAGTTAGGGTCTTTGTGTGACTTCAGGTTACCTGATTTCATACATTCCACAAAGCCATGGTTATTCCGTCCTTATTTCTTTATAGCAGGGATGTCCAAATTTGGCAACTTTAAGATTTGTGGATTTCATCTCCCAGAATACCCCAGATACCATGGCTGGTTGAGGAATTCTGGGAGTTGAAGTCCACAAATCTTAAAGCTGCAGGGTTTGGAGACCTCTACCTGATAGCAAACCCCAGTTTGTCTTAGCCAAAGGCTTAGGAGGGAACACAAACCAACTGTATTATTAAGCCAGAAGCCACAAGAACTTGAGAAGAAGGTGCCCAACTCAGTCTATGGACGCGGAAAGATGACAGAGAACAAAGCCAACCTCAGTGTCCACTCCCACCTCTGACCATAAAATTATTCAACCACAGAATGTTTGTGAAACCACGATGGCGTAATTTGCAGATCAGGGCAGGCAAAGGAGATGAACTTCTAAGCCAAACCTTAAAGCAAGAGATGGCTTAATGCATGTGTGAATCCCAATGGCCCCTGTATGAGGATGATACATTTATTGTTGTCTTGTCAACATACGATGAACGGTTTCAGGAACCGGGCCTGGCTAGTCTAGTGAAGAGAAGGACCAGGGGAGACAGGAGAGCATCTTCCAATATTGGAGGGGCTGCCGGAGAGAAGAGGAAGGGGGTCAAAACTATTTTCCAACGCCCCTGAAGGCCAGACAAGGAATGGATGGAAACTGAACAAGGAGAGATTCAACCTGGAAATTTCTGACAGTGAGAACAATCCACTCATGGAACAGAAGTTGCTTTCACAAGCTGTGGGAGCTTCATCCCTGGAGGCTTTCAAGAAGAGACTGGAACTGGAGTGCCCTCAGTCAGAAATGGTGTAGGGTCTCCTGCTTGGGCGGAGGGTTGGACTAGATGACCTACAAGGTCCCTTCCAACTCCTTCCAACAATCTGCAAGACAATTTAGTGCCATTATGAGATATGAGCTTCCTTCCTTCCCATCGGGTAACCGAATGAAGGGGGTGTGTGTGTGACTGCAGGCCTGTGCAGCCTCCATTCTCTTCCCTCGGCAAGCATCACAACAACACTCCCATTTAGGTTTTGAGACTTTGGGAAAAGTGCAGAGAAAAGCAACTGAGATGATCAAAGGCCTGGAGACTAAGACACGTGAAGGACAGTTGCAGGAACTAAGTATGGCTAGTCGAGAGAAAAGGACTAGGGAGGAACATGATGGCAGTCCTCCAGCATTTGAGGGGCTGCCACAAAGAAGAAGGGGGTCAAGCTATTCCCCCCCAAAGGCAGGATTAGAAACAATGGACGGAAACGACCCAAGGAGAGAAGCAACCTGGAATTAAGGAGAAACTTCCTAACAGGGAGCACAATTACACGCAGGGCGAACCGCTTCCCTCCAGAAGTCCTGGGTGCTCCATCACTGGAGGTCTTTAAGAGACACCGGACAGTCCTGATGGTATAAGTGCTCCTGCCTGACCAGGGGCTGGGACAGAGACCTCCCAAGGTCCCTTCCAGCTCGCTTCTGAATTATTACTATACGAAGGGAACTTCCCAACAGTGGGGACAATTAACCAGTGGAGGCCAGTTGCGTTCAGAAGTGTTGGGTGCTCATTCCCTGGAGGCTTTTATAGAAGAAAGCCCTGGACAGCCGCTTTGCCTGGAATGGATGGGGGTCCCTGTCTGAGCGGGGGGGGGGGGGCTGGACTAGATGACCTCCAAGCTCCCTCCCAAGTCCGATGATGGTGCAGGGGAGCCTGCAGCGGCAAAACGCCCGCTGAACCGGGGAAGTTGCAAACAACCACCGAGGCCTTTTGCGGGGAAGTTGCGGCGGCGGGTCCGCGGTTCGCCCTCCGCCCGGCCCTCTTGTGCCGGGGGAGGCGGCATTCAGACGGCAAAACCCGCCCCGGCCCGGGCCCGCCCCCCAGCCTCGCTCGCGTGCGCGCTCCCGCCCCTCTCGCCAACTTCCCGGCCCGCCGCGAAGTTCCTCTTTCCCCGCGGCGGCGGCAGCAGCAGCAGCAGCAGCGCCGTCGAGCGATCCCTGCCCGGCCGGGAGCAGAGTTGCCGTGCGCGGCGCCTCCGCCAAGCTCCGTCCCGGGAGCTGCAGCAGCAGCAGCAGCAGCGCCCCGCCGCCCAGGGGGAGCCCAGACCCGGCCCGACGCAAGCCAGGAAGCCCGTCGGGGCCGGGGCCGGCGCGGAGTTCCGGCGGGCGGGATGCAGCCCCTCCGGGGCCGGAGCCGCCTCCGCCGCTTCCCGGCCTTGCTCCGGCTGCTGCACCTGGCCGTCCTGCCCACCTTGGCTGCAGGTAGGCAGGGCGGAGAGCGGCGTCTTCGCGCTCGGTCGGGGCGGATCCCGGTTGGAGGGCGGCAGGCGGCAGGGGGAGCCTCCCTGGAAGGGCGCAGTCTACCTCGCCCACCGCCGCTTCGCTCCGACTGGCCGGGGGATGCCGGGCAGCTTCAGCCCGCGGTTCTGGCCTTGGGGAGGGGGCGGAGGAGAAGCGCGGTCCTCCCCCCCTGCCCGGAGCGGCTCCGATCTTGCTCCTCTTGCCCCATCGTCCCAGGCGGCCGCGGGCGATGGGAAGGGGAGTCGCGCCGCCGGGATGGCGGAGGGAGAAGGGCGGGCGCGCCGTCCGGGGGCTTCTGACCCGCCGCTCACCCCGCCGGCGGAGGAAGGGAAGCAGGAGAAGAGCCGCCGCCGCCGCCGCCGCCGCCCTGCTCTCCTCCTCCT